>JBBPFD010000296.1:0-34121 GCA_038363315.1 Mugilogobius chulae
AAACAATCGACGGGTGAGTTAATTGAAGCACTGCTGTGTTTTATTTGTGTCGTATTTTAAGGGTTTCAAAAACTAGCCATTAGCATCTTTGTTTTCCAATGTGCGCTGCTTGCTCCATTCAAAAACTGCATTCGTGAGTTTGTAACGATTAAATCCACTGTGTTTTCTGATTAAAATTACTTTAAATGCATTTTTAAACAATTTTACATTCAAGGCCAAAAACTGTTCATCACATACATTATTAGAGACAGTCATTTTATTTTGTCTTTGTGGATGGTATTTTGTTTGTTTTAACAACTTTTTGAGATAAAAGCTAAAAGTGACTCTAAAACTTTACTATTTATTGTTCTTTTTGACTTTGAATGAAAGAGAACGTAGCTACGAATACTTTACCAATTATTTTTAAAGAAATCATTGCTTTGCGTGAATTAAATTAAAATGAAATTTTGGAACATATGATAACTGTGTTTAATAGTTTAATTTTTACTTCTTTTCTTAATAACAAACAGGGATGAATGTATAAATTATTAACCCCTTGTTCATTTCTAGGGCATAAAACGTGGCTTTTGACATTTTTTCATTTTTCATTGTATTTTTGTCTGTGTTTGGCTGGATGGAGTGAAAATAGGTCTCAGGTTAATCCTTTTTGGAAGACGCTTATTTTGGCTTTTTCACTTTTTTGAAAAACACTTCCGTTGCTGAGATACAAAAAAAAGTCACACTCTTATCCCTTGGGACCGTTTTGTGGCCTTTTTTGAGTGTGGAATAATTGAAGACTTCTGTCGACTTACTGGGAAATAAAGGTTAATAATAAAAACTACAAACATTGGTATGAATGTGTCAAGAAGAAGTAGTTCTATGAATCTTGAGTTTTTGAAGTAGAAAAAAAGTTTACAGTATGTTGATTTATGGTGGGTAAAGGTGAGTACACCTAGAGGCCACTATGGAAAAAGTGTGACTTTTGTACAGAATGTCTCAATACAATAAAAATAAAAAACACTTAAGACATTATTTTCACTTCCAATCTTTAACTACCTCAAGGGCTAAACAAATATATAAAGCTTACTCAATTTGAAATGCATTTTTGATTATTATAGCAATACCAATTATTATTATTTATTTATTTTAGGATAAAATAGTTGATTTTGTTAGCTTTTTGGGAGATAAAGGGTTTAAATTATTAAAAGTATGTTATATATTTGGTATACAGTATACGTGTCAAGAAGAAGTAGTTTCTATGAATCTGAGTTTTTAAAGTAGAAAAAAATATGAAAATATGACCATTCTAAGGAGGTTTAAACAAGAAAGCCACGTTTATGCCCCAAGGGATAAGAGTGTGATTTTTTTACACTAAATCTCACTTTACAGAAAAACTACAAAACTGGGAAAAAATATTTTCACTGGCCAATTATTGACCAATGACAAGGGCTAATAAGCATATAGAGTTATTTCAGTTTTGAATGGATTTTTTTAAAGTTATTTCCATTTTTTAGATTTTTCATCAGCTGTACAGCAGTGTTTTGGCATGTTTACTGACAATAAAGGGGTTAAAAATATTTGAAATATTACACATATTTGGTATGTATGCGTCAAGAAGAAGTAGTTCTATGAATCTGAGTTTTTTTAAAAGTAGGGAAAAAAGATGAAAATATGACCCCCATTCTTAATGGAGGTTTAAACAAGAAAAGCCCACGTTAGGCCCCAAGGGATAAGGGTGTAAGTTTTGATTGAAGGAGTTAAAAACTTGAGGGTTAAATTGCAATGGCAAAATGTGTATAAAATGTCTTTTATTCTTTGCAGATGTATTTTAAGTTCCTGAGATATTAAGGTTGAATGGTTAGTATGTTTGTGACTTTTCTAATTCAGGGTTTTCTGGGCTCCAATCTGGACGGCAAATGAACTGAAAAAAATAAAACTGCGCCCTTCATCTCAACCTATGAATGGAGAGCTACCCCTCCATTCTGCCTTGTGCGGTAAATAAGGCAATATTTATTTATTCTCCTGTTGTTATGTGGACGATGGATTATAACCAGACATTTACAGTTAAACTGAACTCTGGGTTTGAATCAGGAATAACAAATACTAAACTGAACTGTTCTTCAAAACAAAACTCACATGTTGTAACTTTTGTTCTGTTTTCTCTGTTTGTTTGTTATAAAATATTCAGTATATTTCATTCACCTAAACTTATGGTGTTTTACTCAAAGAACCAGTTCTCTGATGCTTCTATAGAGGGATTGTCGTTGACGTCACTTTCCTCCTACTGTCTCATGCTCCAGGCAGAAAGAGACGCTGTCCATCAGGTAGGCTGAGGAAACTTCTTTGAATAAAACAAACTAAAACAGGACGAGAGCAGCTGTTTTAGATCAGGTCTGAACCGGTCTGACCGAAGTCTGTCTCCTGAAGCTTGAGACAGTGTTTTTCTCTTTGTTTTTTCACCTGAATGTAACTTTTAAGGTCGTAGGTCAATTTCATTCACAAATGTTTAAACTCTTCACTGACAACAGCCCTGGCTCGACTTGTTTCCACGGCTTGTATCAGTAAGCGGCGGCTCTTTCTTGAGAAACAAAAAATACCTCTACAGCAGACATGGTCAAACTACGGCCCAGGAGCCAGATGCGGCCCTCGACCAGTTTTATTCAGGCCCTCCAAACATTTTTTGAAAATAAGTAGTTTATATTGCTTTTGTCTTGATTGATTTAGCTTTGTGGTCTTTAGTAAATTTGACAATATGTAATAAAAATTTAATTATTATACAGTGGTCCCTCGCTCTATTGCGGTTCACTTCTGCGGCTTTGTGATTCGCACATTTTTTTTAGTGCAATTTTGCTTTTTTTTCACAGTGCTTGGTCCTATAGACTGGCTGTAAGCTGCTTTTGTCTCAAACTCACTGTTTGGACCGTATCACATGGCGCATTCACAGCACAGCACAGAAGCTCTTTTATTAAACTTTAGACAGTTGAATCATGCAGGGAAGCTGACCTGACGCTCGGACGTTTCTCCAGTGAGGATTTGACTCTTTGAGCTCGTATTACCATGATAAGTTTAGGGGAGGGAGAGGGAGAGGGAGAAGAAATAAAGAGATGTAAAGAGAGACAGAAGGAGGGAGGAAAGAGAGGGAGGAAAAGAGAGGAAAGAGGGGAAAGCGAAAGGAGGGAGGGAAAGAGAGGGAGAGGAGACAAGTGAAGGAGAAGGGGAAAGAGAGAGAGAAGAAAAAGTGGGAAAGAGAAGACAGGAAAAGAGAGGGATGGGGAGAAGGAAAGGAAAGGAGGGAGGGGAGGAGGAAGAGGGAAGGGGAGATAGAGAGAAAGAGGAGAAAAAGAGTGGAGAAAGAGAGAGACAGAAAGAGAGGGAGGGGAGATGAAGAAGAGGGGAAGAAGAGGAGAGAGAGAGAGGGAGAAGAAATAGAGAGGGAGGGATGTAAAGAGAGAAAGAGGGAAAGAGACAGGAAAAGAGAGGGAAGGAGACAGGGAAAGCGAAAGGAGGGAGGGAGGGGAGGATGGAGAGAGAGGGGGAGAAAAAAGAGAAAGAAAGAAGAGAAAAAGTGGGAAAGAGACAGGAAAAGAGAGGGAGGGGAGACAAGTGAAGGAGGAGAGAGAGGGCAGGGATGTAAAGAGAGACAGAAGGAGGGAGGAAAAGAGAGAAGGAAGGAGAAAGAGCAAGAGAGAGAGGGATGGGAGAGAGAGATGATGGGAGAAAGAAAGAAAAAGAAAGAAATAGGAGAAAAAGTGGGAAAGAGAGAGAGATAGGAAAAGAGAGGAAAGGGGAAGGAAAGGAGGGAGAGAAGGGGAGAGTGTAAGAGGAGAGAAAGAAAGATGAAGAAGAAATAAAGAGGAGAAAAAGAGTGGGAAAAAGAAAGAGACAGGAAAGAGAGGGAGGGAGACAAGTCAAGAAGAGGGGGAAGAGAAAGAGGGGGAGGGAAGGAGAAAGAAAGAAAAAGAGGGAGTGAGAGAAAGAGGAGGGGAGAGGGAAAAGAGAAGAAAGGGGGTCGAAGGAGAGAAGAGAGAAGAAAGGAGAGAGCAGGAGAGAGAGAAGGGAAGGGGAGAGAAAGAAAGAAAGGAGAAAAAGAGTGGGAGAGAATGAAAGAGGAGGCAGGAGGAAGGAAAGGAAGAAAAAAGGGTAGAAAGAGAGATGAGAAAGAGAATAAAGGAGAGAAAGGGGTTTGATTATATAAAAACAATCCAACTATTCAATCATTAAATGTTGTTGGTAAATCATTGAAAATCACACAATTGGCCGACGATAGTGTTTTATTTTTAAAAAGTTCAGATGAAATTCCAAATGCATTGAAAGCAATTTTTTTCTAAAGCTTCAGGACTGTATTTAAATTTTAAAAAAATGTGAAAATATTAACTATTCATAGAAACAAACAAACTATAATGCATAATATTCTGTCAAAAATGAGATTAAATATTTAGGAATAACAACTGGTAAAGACCTAGTGGGAAGAGAAAATAATAATATTCAAACTATATTGAAAAAAATAAAAAATATTAAATAGTTACAAAGAAATATCTCAATATTTGGTAGAATCCGTCTTACAAAAATGGAAGGTATTTCAAGACTAATATATCCAGCATATTCATTAACTATACCTAACAAATGTCTTAAATTCAGTCTGACTTTATTTGGAACAATAACAACATTTAATTAGAAAAAGTGACATGGTCGAACCGATTGAAGATGGAGGAATGAATGAAGTTATGAATGTGCCCTAAAATTAAAATGGCTCCAACATTTTAAAAATCCAAAATCCATTTGGTTTAATTTACCTGTTTATCTTTTTGACAAAGTTGGGGAATAGAATTTTACTCAAACGTGACTTTGATCCCCTTAAACTATCTATAAAATTATCAAATTATCATATGCAGCTTTTACTCTTTTGGAAAATGATACATAAACATTTTAGTCTGCACAGTGCTACAATCTGGAATAACAAATACATATACATAAGAGAAAAGTTTAATAAGGACTGGTTTGATAAAGGTGTTTGGGCTATAGCTCATACACAGAGTCAAGAAGAAGGGGAAGAGAGAAAGAGAGAGAGGGAGGGATGTAAAGAGAGACAGGAAAGAGAGGGAGGGGAGACGAGTCAAGAAGAAGGGGAAAGATAAAATTTTGATAAAGGTGTATGGGCTTAGCTCACTTATTTGATGACAGAGGCAAAATATTAGAGTTTGATGATTTTAAATGTAAATTTAATATAGAATGTACTTACAAAATATATTCAAATGTGCTTAAATCCATCCTAAAGCTTCACTAAACATGATGAAGTCCTATTTTGAAAGTCTCAGTGTAATTCCTAGACTTTCTGATTTATTTATTGGAAATTATAGATTCTTTGATACTAAATGTGATAATATAAATTTAAAGTGCACCCTGACTATAAAGACAAATATGGCTCAAATGCTAGTACAGCTCATGTTTGTTCAAATAAATTACAAACAAATATATAACTGCTTACCATTTTTATCAAATCTGCATTGTTTTGAGCCACTGGGCGCCGCCATATTGTCCAGACACAATGCATTCTGGTTGATGACATCAAATGGTTGCTTTTGGTTGTTTCCATGGTTACTCCTGTGGTTCCATCTCTGAACAGTTGCCACAAAAACACCACTGACAGTGTCCAGTTCTGGCCTCTTCCTCTTGATTATCTTCAGTGTCATTAGATTCCACATAATCGTTCTGTATTTGGCCAAACTCCGGCTCAAACTGAAAAGATTTAACTGAGTAATTCATGTTGCTTAGTTACCTGCTACCGCCTGTTACCTTGACAACCACCAGAGGGCAGACAGACAACCATCTGACGTCACAGCCAGGACAAAATGGCAGCCATGTAATTTCTTTGAAACACGATTTTGATAAAACTACAAATACTTTCAAGGTTTTGTCCTGTATTTATATAAGAGATGGTATTATAAGTGTTTTAGGGTAAACATGTGATTATAGCCAGAGTTCACTTTAAGGTCTTCATTGAATACAGAATGTTATCCCGTTGCAGTTAAAAGAAAAATGTTGTGTCCAAATCTTTCCAAAAAGCTAAATGAAATAATTAGATCTAGATATTTATCATACCCCTATTGCCAAAAATGAAGGAAGTTCATTTTAAAACAATTAATGACATATATCCATGTAAAGATTTATTGAAAAGAAGGTACAATTTTGAAGATGGCTTGTGTACATTTTGTCAAATTGAAATTGAAACTCAAGAACATGTGTTTTATGATTGTAGCTCTGTTAGATTGTTTTGGGATGATTTGTGTAGTTGGATTGTAATGCATAATAACTTACCCCCTCTAAACTAGGGCTGTGTTAAATTTGGAATATTTTCTGAAAACAAAAATGTGCAATAATTTGTTGATTATTGCAAAATTTTATGTTCACAAATGTAGATTCCTAACGGTAAAACCAAGCTTTGTAGAATTTAAAAACAACTGATGTCCTTGTATAAATTTATTGCTTTAATGAAAAAATGCAAAGGTGCCTTAAGACTAACAGAAGAGTTGGCTGTATATATAATTTAATGTCCATGTCCTCTTGTATGAATGTAATCTACAATGTTTTTATTATTTTATTTTATTTTTTTGTTATGCTGCTTGGATTTGTATTTCTGTTTCTTTTTATGAAGAAAGTTGCATTGCCACTTTGATTATTGGAAAAAAAAAAGATTCAGACTGTCGGTGCTTCCTGTTGTGACGTCCAAAGTGAAAGTAAGAAGTAACGGTGCAGACACGACGCAGTGAGTATTTCTGAACATTTACATTAAAGAGACCAGCTTTTCTAAACTACAAACTGAGACACATTTAAGTTTTTACCAGAGTAATGACAAAGCAAATAAGATCATTATTGTAGTTAAATCTTGTCTCACTCACAGCTCAGTATGAACTCTGAATATTCTGTCAGTGCAACGTGATGAATATTTTCTTGTGTTTTGTGATTTTGAAGCACCATTTTCTCTATTTTGTCTAAAGAAATAGTGATATATTCCTCTGTTTACTGTTGGAAAGAGTCAAAGTGCTCAAAAATCAGGACAATTGTGAAATCAGTGATTTCTGATCCTTTTCCTAGATCATGGGACACAGCTTAAAACTGGGACTGTAAATAGGGACATCTGGTCACCCTAATTTACTTATCATTATGATTGAAGCTTTTCTTTGGTTCAGCTCAGTACTTCTCAAACACACACTGCGCCAGACACACACAGGTGGAAAGAACGGCCCCGACACCGCGCGCTCACTCAACCGGGACAGAGCAGCGCCAACAAGCCGAGGTCACGTGTCCGCGGTATAACCATGGGCATAATGCCTAATCTGCGACATAATTTCACCAACTTTATTCAACACAAACGTACGGCTCTGATCATTTGTGGAATAAAAATAATTGAGAAGCACTGGTTCAGCTCAACGGGAAGTTAGTAACATGGGTTTGTGTTTTTTTCACGTGATGAACAGGAAATGACTCCTTGTAATAAAAAAGGAACCAAAACACAAAAATACATCCAAAATGTCACAACAACTTATGAACAAGAAACAGTGTGTGGTCTCAAAGTTCTCTTTGTGCAACAAGAACATTTGTACATTTGATGAACATAGTGTTGTTGGGTATATTAAACTTTACAAAAACTTTATAATCTTCAAAAGTGTCAGAGTAAAGTCCACGAACAAAAACAAGTTTAATTCATCCGACCATGTTTGACTGAAAAGTGTAGGATTAGTTTAGAACAAGTTTAGTCATAGTTTTGTTCTTATAAACAGGAGACATCTCTGTATGTTCTGTTCAAATGGAAAAGCTTCTGATTCCAGCTCCTACAACATGGACCCACCTGGACCTGGACCCGGGTCTAAACCCAGACCTGGACCTGGACCTGCTCCAGACTCTGTGTCTATGAAAAGTGACAAATCTAAAGACTTTGGTCCAAACTTTAAAGAAGCTCGTCCTGAAGAGCAGAGGTAAGACTGACATTTGAACAGTTCTTTTCTCACTGATAAACAGACAAACTGAGCAGGGCTGTTACTGTGCCACTGCCTCCTCAATCAAACACTTTATTCAAGTTGATCCTCTTTCCTGTTTTGTCCTGGTCATGTGAGAGTTAAACTTAAACATAAAAACAGTTCCAGTTTAAAGTTTGGTCTCACCTTCTCAGAGGCGTAGTACAACACTTCTTTGTCGGCTCCTAAAACATAATCGTGTTTGATGAAAGTACACTCAAGGAAAAAATTCCTTACAAATCGAGTACATTTGTAAAAATGGGTTACATCATGGTTTCAGTCCATAGTAAGCTGAAGACAGGTGAACAGATTTCTTGGTTTGGCTTGACTGATTGTGAGAACAATAAAGAGTGCATTACAGGGTCGTTTATTCACACAAACTCATGTTTGAAACTCAGAGTTGACTTTTACCGCTGGTTAACTGTGCTCAAGTCTTCTCTATAAAAGGCACCAGAATGAAGCCAAAAACACACTTCTTCACGATGCCACGATTGTCCAACCAGAGAGGGATGGAGCTATGGACGGTCTTAACTGTCATTTGTTGTGAGGAAACTAGTCCCTCAGGACCACAGTCTGACACCTGCACCTTCTTATTCAATGTTTTTCTTTTCTGACATGGATCCACCTGGACCTGACCCGGGTCTAAACCCAGACCTAAACCTGCTCCAGACTCTGTGTCTATGAGAAGTGACCGGTCCAAAGATCATCCTCTAACCTTTAGAGAAGCTCCTCCTGAAGACCAGAGGTAAGACCTTGTTAATCCAGAGCTCTGACATGTTCTCAGGACAGCGCCACCTGTTGCTCATCCTTCATCAGTGCAAACAGTGCTCCTGTGTTTGAATGGAGCTGCTCTCAGTCTGAGACAGATGAGTTCAGGTGGGACAGGATCACAGGGTTTTCTACAGATTGTACAGAGTCTCAGAGAATCAGCTGCTCTGAACCAGGACTGCTCTGAACACTGGAGATTAGGTTTATTATTGAAGTACAGTGTGGACACCAAGTAGATAACACAGTAACAAGTCTAGCTCAGAAGATAAAAGGTTCGGCTGTATAAGTGGAGGATGAGACTGAAACAGGAGTGTGTTTAGATCAGGGACGTCAAACTGAAAGAAAATCAGAAATCGCGCTGTTTCTGAACTGACTCGTGAATGTGCCTCGAGTTGTCATGCACACGTACGGCAGAGTGTAAGTGTATGCAAGCTCTACGGAATCCCTTTAGTTTGAATTATAATGCTGAAACTTTGGAAAAAAAACTCTCGTACATTGGATTCAATAGAAGCGGCACCAAAAGAGGCGGGCTATGTTCTGGCAGCAGAGAACAAGCTCTTCTGATTGGACAAGGATGTTTTATGGCATTTTATTCAGGCCTTGATCGACTTTAACTACACACCTCGCACCTATCGCCTTAACAACGAGCTGTCCCTGCATGAGACTAAAGTAAATAAATGATTGTATTGTTTCACAGGGAGCCAGGCCCAAAGGAGCAGCTGGACGCCATATTCAGGGTGAGTCGCCCACGACCGCAGCATGTGTGGGCTTCTCTGAGGCTCTCCTCAGGTTCTCTCTTTGACTAAAACTCTTCTCTTATTGTTCTGTTCCAGCGTCTGGAGAAGGACGTCCTGACTTTTGTCAAAGAGCAGCTGCAGAGGCTCCACAGGCTCCTGGCCTCAGATTACCCAGAATGCTCTGAGAGTGAGGAGGAGGAGCAGAGCAGCAGAGAGGTTCTGAACATCACCCTGGACTTCCTGAGGAGGATGGACCAGGAGCAGCTGGCCCAGCGCCTGCAGCACAGTAAGAACTATGTTACTGTCCATCTGAGGAACAGCTCCTGGATCTGATCTGTTTAACTGAACTTTACAATAAAAATACATGATTTACTCACATCTGAGTGAAGATGTTTTCACAAATCAGAAGGAGCTTGAGCTGACAGTGGTTTGTTTCTCTGTTTGTGTCTTTATTCAGAAACTGCTGTTGGAGTTTGTAAAGATAAACTGAAGTCACATCTGCAGCAGAGGTTCAGTCGTGTGTTTGAGGGCGTGGCTAAAGCAGGAGACTCCGCCCCCCTGAACCAGATCTACACAGAGCTCTACATCACAGAGGGCGGAGCCTCAGAGGTCAACCAGGAACATGAGGTCAGACTCATGGAGAGTGCGTCCAGGAGAGCAGCCGCTCCAGAGAAAACCATCACATGTGAAGACATCTTTAAAGCCCGCCCACATTCACCAGAGCCAATCAGAGCGGTGCTGACGAAGGGCGTGGCCGGCGTGGGGAAAACAGTTCTGACTCAGAAGTTCAGTCTGGACTGGGCTGAAGGCAGGGCCAACCAGGAGCTGCAGCTGTGTTCCCGTTCACTTTCAGAGAGCTCAATGTGCTCAGAGACACACAGTTCAGCCTGGTGGAGCTGCTGCATCACTTCTTCAGTCCATCCAAAGCTCTCTGCAGCTTCCAACAGCTCCAGGTGCTCTTCATCTTTGACGGTCTGGACGAGTGCAGACTTCCTCTGGACTTCAGTCGAACCCGGGTCCTGAGCGACCCCACAGAGTCTGTCTCAGTGGACGTGCTGCTGGTAAACCTCATCAGGGGGAGCCTGCTTCCCTCCGCTCTCCTCTGGATAACCACACGCCCTGCAGCAGCCAATCAGATCCCTGCTGAGTGCGTCTCCATGGTGACAGAGGTCAGAGGGTTCACAGACCTGCAGAAAGAGCTTTACTTCAGGAAGAGGTTCACAGACGACACAATCATCTCCCACATCAAGAGCATCCGCAGCCTCTACATCATGAGCCACATCCCGGTCTTCTGCTGGATCCTCTCCACAGTTATACAGAAGCTTCTGGAACAAACAGAGAAACCAGAGCTGCCCCAGACTCTCACACAGATGTACGTCCACTTCCTGGTGGTGCAGGCCAAAGTCCAGAACATCAAGTATCAGCAGGGATCAGGAGCAGACCTTCACTGGACTCCAGAGACCAGGGAGATGGTTCTGTCTCTGGCAAAACTGGCCTTTGAGCAGCTGCAGAAAGGAAACCTGATCTTCTACGAGAGTGACCTGAGCGAGTGTGGGCTGGATGCTGCAGCGGCCTCAGTGTACTCCGGAGTGTTCACACAGGTCTTTAGAGAGGAGCCAGGCCTGTACCAGGACAAGGTCTACTGCTTCATCCATCTGAGTGTGCAGGAGTTTCTGGCTGCTCTTCACGTCCATCAGACCTTCACAGAGTCTGGAGTCAATCTGATGGTTAAAAAAACATCTTTTTTCACACAACTGCTAAAAAATAAGAACGATTTCTACTGCTCTGCTGTGGACCAGGCCTTACAGAGTCCAAACGGACACCTGGACCTTTTCCTGCGCTTCCTCCTGGGACTGTCTCTGCCGACCAATCAGAAGCTGCTGCAGGGTCTGCTGACTCAGACAAGAAGTAGCTCAGAGACCAATCAGGAGACAGTAAAGTACATCAAACAGAAGCTGAATGAAAAGGGTTTGTCTACAGAGAGAAGTCTGAACCTGCTCCACTGCCTGAACGAACTGAACGACCACAGTCTGGTGGAGCAGATACAGGAGTATGTGAGAGAGGGACTTTACAGATTGTTAATTTCTCCTGCTGAGTGGTCGGCTGTGTCCTTCGTCTTACTGTCCTCAGACTCAGACCTGGAGGAGTTTGACCTGAGGAAATACAAACCCTCAGAGACAGCTCTCCTGGGTCTGCTGCCGGTGGTCAAAGCCTCCACCAAAGCCCTGTGAGTCCAGACTGTGTTTAAACTCTTGTGTCATGGTTCTAGTCTCTAATGTCCCTCTCTGTCTCAGTCTGTCCCTCTGTGGACTGTCTCCTCACTGCTGTGGTCCTCTGGCCTCAGTCCTCAGCTCCTCCAGTCTCACACACCTGGATCTCAGTCACAACGACCTCCAGGACTCAGGAGTGGAGCTGCTGTGTGACGGACTGAAGAGCGCCCCCTGCAGACTGGAGACTCTCAGGTGAGTGTTGAATCTACTTTAGATTAGACTCACATGTACCAAATGATCTCAGAGAGAAATCAAACTAAACTAGAATTACCTGAAGCTCAAACCACATTTTTAAATGTATAAACGGTGAGGCCAGAATGTATTTGATCACCTGTGATTTTACAAGTTCTCCCAGTTAGAAATTATGGAGAGGTCTAAAAATGTCGCTGTAGATGCATTTCCACTGTGAGAGAGACAGAATCTAAAGAAAAAAATCTGGAAATCACATTTATGATTTTTTTAGCTATTTATTTGTGTTTTACTATGTTAAATAAGTATTTGATCACTTGAGTCAAACAGTTTTAATATTTGGAACAGTAGCCTTTGTTCACTATTCCAGCAGTCAACAGTGGTTCTACAACAGGTTGGCTCAAACTGCAGAAGGGATTTTGATCTACTTCTCTGTACAGATCTTCTCAGGTCAGCTCAGATCTGGAGACTGGCGAGGCCACTCCAGAATTGTGATATGATTCTTACTGAGCCACTCTTTGGTTTTCTGGCGTGCTTCTGGTCATTGTCATGTTGGAAGATCCAGCCACAACCCATGTTCAATGCTCTGACTTTTTGTCCAGTATTTCTTCACTGTGAGAATTATTGAGATGATACTCATCCTTCTTCCTCCAAACTCAGCGAGGGGAGTTTAGATCAAAAAGTTCTGCTTTGGTCTCATCTGACCACATGACCTTCTCCCAGTCCTTCTCTGGATCATCCAGATGGTTCCTGACAAACTTTTTTTATTTTAAACTATGACGTCTGAGTGCTTTACTGATAGAAGCCTTGAAAACGGTCATCCCAGCTCTTTTGTTAATTTAATTACATTTTAATTGACCTTTATTTAACCAGAACAGTCCCACTGAGATTCAGAATCTCTTTTGCAGTGGAGCCCTGGAGTGAGGAGAGGGGAGGCATTAATGGACATGTTTCTCGTGTAGTTCTGGGCTGGTTTTCTTTCTTAGTGTGGCATCCGAGGGTTAACGATCTAGAAGTTTAAATAAATTAATTAATTACTTAAGATTTGTTACCAACAACGCCACTCCATTATAGTTTGGAGAACTGTACACATTACACAAAGCACACAGGTCCATTGTAAATGTACAAATTTTATTTCACATTTAGTTTATTACACAAACCCTTTTGTTCAGTAGCATGTAATTATTTTCATTTAAAATAATAGGTAAAGCATTTTTTTCTCACACTCTCTCATTCAGTCCATTTAAAACACTGCCTGCCTGTCAGGCTAAACTTGGGGCACAATTGTCCACAGCGCCTCCTGCGCTCAGTGCTGCCCCTCTCAAGCAGCACGACCACCCTGTTGGCAAATGGCCACAAAACCAAAAGTAGACAAAAAGTAAACGAAACAAAATTGATGAAACAAATAAACAGAATCGAAACAAAATAAAATAAAACAGCAAAACAAAACAAAGTAAAACAAAACAAAGTAAAACAGCAGAGGTGGAAACAAAACAAAACAGCAGAGGTGGCGTGCCCAGGCCGCTGCAGACCACCGTAGACACCTAGAACAATTTATCAATGTATTACAGTCTAATCTGTATTGAGCCTACAAGACAATTATCGGAGCTAAAATAGCACGTACCGCTGTTGATGCTGACTCGCGCACAGTCCTGGCTTGTTTGTGAATGAAACCCACGGCCTCTACGCAGCCCACAGCTGCTACACCGAAAGGACCGAGCAAGGCGCCACGAAGAGGAGCCGCACCGGTAAATGGCTGCACTACAATCGGGAAAATGTGGATTAGGAGACTTATCTTCACAGTTATTTGCGAGGAGCACTTCATTTACCTGTTGCTAGAGTTTGAGACGCACAGCAAACGCACAAAGGCTCAATAAAGTGAAGCGATGTTCCCCAGCGATGGAACTACAGGAGAAAAGCACTAGTAAGGCACGAGGATCAATGAATGAACAAATGGGAAGGAGTATCGGGCGTTCATTACCTGTCACACAGATGAAGGCGTACACAGCGTGCAGAGGAAAAGTTTGGAGCGAGAGACTGCAAAAGCAGTGCAACGGCGACGCAGCAACGGCACTAAAAGAAGACAAGGATTGCATAAATTTGGATATTGGATGTCTAAAAGCTAAAAGATTGGATTTACCTGGAGATGGACGAAAGAGCGGCCAAACAAGAGGCCCGGAAACTAACAGGCAAAGAGGATTTGAATGAGATGGGAGCGCTTAAATAGTGCACCAGCTCAGCACTGCGGGGCGGCAGGTAACAACACACCCCCACACACTGACGCCCAATACCCATCTTGCCACATTCTACCCCCCCAACTTGCATCGTCGCCCCGACGATGAACATACGCTAACACCACGGCCTAAAGACTACAAAGGGGGAATGAGAGGAAGTCACTGCCTAGTCGCCTCCCCTTGGGGAAGGTCTGACTGTGGACCTAGGAAGATTGTACGGATTTGGATGTTGTCCAGCAGTGGACCTGGTGGTCCGGCGCACAGGTGGCTCACTTAAACCCGACATGGCCCCAGGCCCAGGTGCCGCTGAGGCCTGGTCGGGCAGAGCCATGGTGAGAGCCGCTGGTGGCTCTAAAGCTTGAGAAGACGTCTGTGGCACAGCATCCACAGGCAACGGCTTTGAATGGCGCAAAAACAGGTCATCGTCAAAAGACTCATCCCTCCCAGCAATTGGTGCTTCCTGCATCAATGGAGGATTTACAACTGGAGCCGGACCTGGTTCGTCATTGCTGATCAAGGCCTTCAACAAAGACCGGTGTACCCTTTTTACTTTTGCCTGTTGATCCACAGGGGCAACAGTGTACACAACGCCATCTTCTTGCGGCGCTTGAATGACCACATGTGTCACAGGACACCACAGGTCCTGAGTTTTACGACGACCCTTTGGACCATGGTCGCGAAGCAGTACTAATTGACCTTCTCTTAGAGGCACGTTCTTAACATGTTGGTCATGGTTAGCCTTTCTACGTGCGACAGCAAAACGCAGTTTTTCCTTTGCTCCGTCAAATGCCATCTGCAGACGGGTTTGGTGCTCACGAACCCATTCATGCACGCTTCCTCCGACAGGGTCCTGTACTCGACCAACAAAAAGTCAATTGGGAGTCGCGGCTCTTGACCAAACAACAGAAAGAAAGGGGACTCCCCCGTTGACTGGTGGGGAGTTGTGTTGTACGCATAGAGCACCTGCGGTAAGCAAATGCTCCAGTCTCTCTTACGGAACGAGGGCAGCACACGCAACATATTGTGCAACGTTCGATTGAATCGCTAACACTGTCCATTCCCAGCTGGGTGGTACAGGGTGGTGCGTGATTTAGTGATCCCGTACAAGCTGCACAACTGCTGAATCAGTGTGCTCTCAAAGTTTCGGCCCTGGTCAGAGTGGATGCGAGCTGGAGCAAACCACTCTGTAACCAGAACCTGTGCCACTGTCGAGGCACGTTGATCACGGGTGGGTACGGCAAGCGTGTACTTACTGAACACGTCTGTCATGATCAGCACATTTTCCTGGCCTGCTGGAGTCGGCTCTAGCAGGGTAAAGTCAATGGCAAGGATCTCGTTTGGTCGAGAAGCCAACAAGTGACCCATAAAAGCATGCGCAGACGGTTGGTTGTCCTTTGAACGCTGGCATCGGTTGCAAGCCTGAACCCACTTAGCTACTTCACGAGACATACCTGGCCAATAGGGCCAGGGTCCTCTCAATTCCCTGATGTCCATGATCCTGATGGACATTAGTGAGGACTTGCTGGACCATAGCTCTGGGCAAAAGGAGTTGATACACAGCCCCACCACCATCAGGACGAAACACCTGCCTATACAGCAGCCCCTCTAATTCAACCAGGCAGTCCCACTGGGCCAGCACAAGGAGGGCAGCCGAAGAGAGGGCTCGTCGCTCTTCACGAGTGGGCTGTCGATTCTGTTGCCAGAATGACAGGATTTCCTGTAAGGTGGGGTCAGACTGCTGAAGCTCACGGAGGTCAGCAGGGGCAACCTGCGGAAAAGCAGTCGTCATCGACTGAGTTGCCCGTGTAGCCACTCCTTGCAGTGCTTGCTGCAAATGCTCAGGCAAACATGTGCCCAGTGCACCCGATACCACTTCTGACGACGCAACTCCATGCTGCCGGGACAAGGCGTCTGCATTTTTATTACTCTTACCTGAACGGTACTGCAACACAAAATCAAAGGAAGCCAACTGGGAGGCCCAACGCTGTTCAACAGCTCCCAGCTTGGCAGAAGAGAGATGACTCAGGGGGTTGTTGTCAGTGTAGACCACGCACTTGTGGCCTAAGAGGTACTCCCTGAACTTCTCTGTCATGGCCCACTTAAGGGCCAGCAACTCAAGCTTCATCGAGCTATAGTTGGACATGTTACGCTCAGTCGGTCGCAATCCTCGACTGGCGTAGGCAATAGGCCGCACCTTCCCTTCTTGCTCCTGGGAGAGCACTGCCCCCAATCCAGCATGACTTGCATCAACCTCCAAAATAAATGGGAGGGAGAAGTCAGCGTAGGCAAGTACTGAGGCCATGGTGAGCTTAGCTTTTAAAGCATCAAAGCTCTGCTGACATTCTGTGGTCCAGGGTCCAGCATCATTTTGGACAGGCCTCTTCCTGGTCCGTTTCCCAGTAAGTTCAGCAACTCTGCGGTGTAGGGGAGCAGCCAGCTTGGCGAAACCCTCCACAAAACGTCGATAGTAGCTGGCGAATCCAAGGAAGGAACGGAGTTCCGTTACCGAGGAAGGTGTAGGCCAGTTGGCTACTACCTCAATTTTGCTAGGGTCCGTGGCCACCCCCTGATCTGAGATCACATGACCCAAGTAGTGCACCTCCCGCTGGAAGAAGCGACACTTGCTCAACTTAGCTTTGAGCCCTTCCTTCTGCAACCTCCCCAGCACTACGTCCAGCCTCTCAAGATGTTGCTGAACCGTGGACGAAAACACAACTATATCGTCCAGGTAAAGAAGGAGAGACTGGCATTGCTGGTCCCCAAAGACGCGTTGCATCAAGCGTTGGAAAGTGCTGGGGGCATTGCAGAGCCCGAAAGGCATGCGATTCCACTCAAACAAACCGAAAGGCGTACAGAAAGCTGTTTTATGCCGGTCACTCTCTGCGACAGGGACTTGGTTGTAACCGCTGGCCAAGTCCATAGTGGAAAACCAGCGGGCCCCTGTCAATGCATCGAGCGACTCTTCGATTCGTGGTAGCGGAAAAGCATCCTTCCCGGTCTTGAGATTCAGTTGACGGTAGTCAACACACAGACGGATACTGCCATCCTTTTTCCGGACAATGACAATGGGTGAGGCATATGGACTCGAGCTCTCTCTAATAACTTGTGCTTCCAAGAGCTGATGTATGTGCTCTTTGACCAATTCATATTCCGAAAGCGGAATACGGCGGTACCTCTGCCGGACCGGGACATCATCTAGAAGGGGGATGTCGTGGGTGATCAGATTGGTACAACCCAAATCCTGATTGTTTGCAGCAAATACCGAGATATATTTTCTAAGTAGTGAAAGCACCTGCTCCTGTTCCTCACTGGGCAGGGCTGATAGGTCAATTTCTGCAAACGGGTCGCAGCTGAGGAAGCAACAGTTTGGGAGGAGACACTCGCAGCAACTGATGAAACTTCTGTAACCCCTGGTGGAAGGCCAACCACATTGACATTGTCCAGCGACCCTACCAGGGTACGTGGATAGAGCAGCACGTCATTGTCACTAACGTTGACAATCGGGATATAAGCAGTACCCCGTACCACCGGAACCAAGGCTGGAGATGCCAGCAAGCCTGCTGGCAACCAGCCTCTAAGGGTTCAAACAACACGGTGGTACCGGAGTACCGCTCAGAACAGGTAGCCGCAACAATTTTAGTGGCACCCCTGGGATCCGAACAGCCACGTTCCCTCGCACCTTCACCTTACCTGGTTGCCGGGGTGGAGGGCACACGTTGGCCGCGTGACACTTTTGGAGGGCGTCACCAACTGAGTGGGGGATGCCACAACCGGAGCCATATCAAACAGAGCAGCTCCAAACTGCCCGAATAACTCTTGGTAACACTTTCGCAGAATATTCATCCCCAGAACACCAGGAATTGGTGGGAGAACAGTACCTGGGGGATCTTTAACCACGAGGACACCACACTGGGGCATCACTTTGCCACAAAGCTCAACAGTCACTTCAAAATAACCAATGTAGGGGATTTCAAGACCATTTGCAGCCCTGAGTTGCAGCCAATGGCAAGCCTGTAGACGTTCTTCCCCCCATGGCTCAAAATGCTGACGAAAGAAAGTCTCGGTCACAGTAGAAACCATAGATCCAGTGTCAACAAGACACGGCACGGTAGTGTCAGACATTTTTACATCAATGTGCGGACAAGACGCGATCAATTTGGGTGCATCCACTAAACCTCTGAAAACACTAGTTGAGCCTGTGGTTGCCCCACTCGAGCGTTGGCTCTGCGGCTCGGAGGGCACTAGTTTTCCGGCTGTTGGACAAAACGACGTGCAGGCTGGTACTCCTGTCGGCGCGAAACCCGAGGTCCGTCGCAGTTTCTAGCGATGTGACCTGGCAGTTGGCAGCGATCGCACACTATAGGACCCCGACGCGGTGAACGGCTTTGCTGACGACCTGGTGGTGCAGCCTGAAGAAGAGCAATGCTCTGCGTTAGCAGGTCGAGCTGCTCCTGCTGCTTTTTCAGAACTGCCTTCATCTCACTCAACTCAGTAGAAGTAGGCCGGGTAGCTGAAGATGGTCCCCCTTGGACGGTATATTGAAGGCCAAATGCGGAGGGCACGGAGTTACTCCGCTCACGCATGCCAGCTGGCTGACCCTCGCGCTCCCATCTCATCGCTTCCCCTCTGACTGCAAGCAAGGTTGACAAAGGGTGCTCACGGGCGTATTGTTTTAACGAGCGACGCAATGACCCGTCCAGCACATGCTCGATAAACTGGTCGCGCAACAAAACTTCTGAATTTGGTAAAGGCGCAGGGGCACACACTTTGACTCTGTCCATTAGGCTCAAC
Organism: Mugilogobius chulae; assembly: GCA_038363315.1. Taxonomy (NCBI): domain Eukaryota; kingdom Metazoa; phylum Chordata; class Actinopteri; order Gobiiformes; family Gobiidae; genus Mugilogobius; species Mugilogobius chulae. Next base: position 18,981 of record JBBPFD010000296.1, read on the forward strand.
AGCGCGAGAGAGAACTCTTGCAATGTTTCTCCACCTTGCTGTTTCCGAGAAAAAATTGCTCCTGTAAAGCCACGTACGACTCCGAACACCCATAAATCTCCTTAAGAATAGAGATGATTGTGTCAGGGTTGCTCCGTTCCTGCTCCGAGCGAAACTTTATCTCGTTCCGGGCCTCTCCTTCAAGATGATCGAACAAAAAGAACGCCTTATCTGCATGTGACACGTGTCTCGCCCTCATGCAAGCTTGGACCTCCTCAAGCCATTCACTCAAACCAATCCCCGTGTGCCCTCTAAATGCTGGGCATCTCCTGTCGCGCGGTATGAAGACTAACCTTTCTGTTTGAGTAGCTTGGACCGGAAGTGGACCTGCACTCATACTAGGTTGGGCGGGCGTCTGGGCAGAACGGAGGCGATCATTATCGGCAGTTAATTGAGCTATTTGGTCTCGCAAGCTCTGCAGCTCTTCTTCCATTGGGACGTACGAAAAGAACAAAATAAATTTGAAAATTAACACACAAAATGTCCCACACGCCAACAACTGCTGTTTTGCTTGTAGCAAAAGAATGTATTATTGAAATGTTGAAAGTGCTTTGATTGACATGCAAAATATCAAAAGTCAAGGATCTAGCTAGCTTGAAGCAGTAGTTAAAGTTGAAAATTGCTACTCCAATAAATGATTTAAAACCCAGTAACCCAGTACTAAATTGTCTTTCACTATAAAGCAAAACAAACCATGCAACAATAATCACAGCAAAACAAAACATGCAAAAGAAAACCAATATGCAAACAGTAAACAGACAATAGGCACAGGACTGGCTGATAATCACTTTTGAAATGTAACTTTTTTTTTTCTCTGTCACCACTGAGCTTCCGTAGCTAGTCACACACAATTTAAATGGAACCAGGGCTTCTGTACATGAAATAGTCCTGCCAAGAGCAACGCCAAATTCTGTGGCATCCGAGGGTTAACGATCTAGAAGTTTAAATTAATTAATTAATTACTTAAGATTTGTTGCCAACAACGCCACTCCATTATAGTTTGGAGAACTGTACACATTACACAAAGCACACAGGTCCGTTTATAAAAAGACAGTTTAGCCAAGGTTCCATGTAAATGTACAAATTTTATTTCACATTTAGTTTATTACACAAACCCTTTTGTTCAGTAGCATGTAATTATTTTCATTTAAAATAATAGTAAAACATTTTTTTCTCACACTCTCTCATTCAGTCCATTTAAAACACTGCCTGCCTGTCAGGCTAAACTTGGGGCACAATTGTCCACAGCGCCTCCTGCGCTCAGTGCTGCCCCTCTCAAGCAGCACGACACCCTGTTGGCAAATGGCCACAAAACCAAAAGTAGACAAAAAGTAAACGAAACAAAATTGACGAAAACAAATAAACAGAATCGAAACAAAATAAAATAAACAGCAAAACAAAACAAAGTAAAACAAAACAAAGTAAAACAGCAGAGGTGGAAACAAAACAAAACAGCAGAGGTGGCGTGCCCAGGCCGCTGCAGACCACCGTAGACACCTTGAACAATTTATCAATGTATTACAGTCTAATCTGTATTGAGCCTACAAGACAATTATCGGGGCTAAAATAGCACGTACCGCTGTTGACGCTGACTCGCGCACAGTCCTGGCTTGTTTGTGAATGAAACCCACGGCCTCTACGCAGCCCACAGCTGCTACACCGAAAGGACCGAGCAAGGCGCCACGAAGAGGAGCCGCACCGGTAAAGGGGTGCACTACAATCGGGAAAATGTGGATTAGGAGACTTATCTTCACAGTTATTTGCGAGGAGCACTTCATTTACCTGTTGCTAGAGTTTGAGACGCACAGCAAACGCACAAAGGCTCAATAAAGTGAAGCGATGTTCCCCAGCGATGGAACTACAGGAGAAAAGCACTAGTAAGGCACAAGGATCATTGAATGAACAAATGGGAAGGAGTATCGGGCGTTCATTACCTGTCACACAGATGAAGGCGTACACAGCGTGCAGAGGAAAAGTTTGGAGCGAGAGACTGCAAAAGCAGTGCAACGGCGACGCAGCAACGGCACTAAAAGAAGACAAGGATCGCATAAATTTGGATATTGGATGTCTAAAAGCTAAAAGATTGGGATTTACCTGGAGATGGACGAAAGAGCGGCCAAACAAGAGGCCCGGAAACGAACAGGCAAAGAGGATTTGAATGAGATGGGAGCGCTTAAATAGTCCACCAGCTCAGCACTGCGGGGCGGCAGGTAACAACACACCCCACACACTGACGCCCAATACCCATCTTGCCACATTCGAATCATTGATCCACACGAGGTAAGATCTTACATGGAGCCCCAGTCTGAGGGACGTGGCAGTCAGTGACGTGTGGTGAGGTTTCAAACTGGTGAAAATAAGCAACTAAACCACACAGGTCTAGTTGCTCATTTTAACTTTAAGATGCTTTTTTTTTCACTTTGCAGACGTGTATATCAAATAGAAGGATATACTCTCGTGATTATTTTGTCTTTACATGCAAAATTAAAGATGAGAAAATAAATATTGACGTGAGTTTCAATCCCCAGAGCCTGTGCACTGTGGATCAGTCGCTCATCCATCTGAGCTAAATGACTGATGACATCACCGCGGTGCAGGAGACCTAATGACTGCCAATGACTGTAGAATAGTTGTGGACAGATTATTACAGCTTTTTAGACCTTTGCTGTTGTGAGGAGTTGCTTAAGGTTTTGTTTAACCGCACAGTGAAGCTAAACAGACACATTTAAACGTAGAATCATATTTTGGCTGAAGAAAGACAGATTTACCTCGCGCGCACAGCTGGAGCGTGAGGCAAATTCTGACTTGCCTCATCTCAGCTTTGTACAAAACTCAATCAAAATAACTCACTTCAAGCGCTCACTTTCACATAGTATTCTTTTTCTTGACAATTAGAAAACAAAGCACTCGAAAAAAGTACATCTACAAACATATTTATTCACTTTTAGTGGAAAAACAGTGCGTGAACGCGCTGCATGAACGCGCCCTGTTCATTGTGTATGTGTTTTTGCAGGTCAGAGTGAGACAAGCTTCATCGCCATAGAACTGCATTATATCAAGTCCTGGCAGATTTTGCGGTTGTTGTGGATTATTTTGGTATTCATGTATAAAATGAATATCTTGAGAGTTGCCTAATCTCAAAAGTATTATTTATTTAAAAAATTACAATTATGCATAATCGAGAGTCCAGGGTCCTTGTCATTGTTGCTGTGAAAGAGATCTTAATCCATATTGTTAATTTCTGAGGTTTTCCCTCCATGTCCGTTTCATACAGTCCATTGATCATTAGCTAAGGCATGCTAGGCCATGAGCAGAGGCCTGCTCTTCCAGCCCTCTCCTCCATGTCAGTGTCCTTGCTCCATCCTCTGCTCCAGTGGTTCTCAATCTTTTTCAGTCGCGACCCCCAAAATTACAATCGTAGGTATTCGCGACCCCCAAACACAAAATGTAGGCTACTCACAATGTGACAAAGTAGTCTTTAGTGTAATGATTGATATTTATTTGAAGCCATAAGTCTAAATAAATACAATGATGTGTTTGTAAATAGGAATCTACAGTGATCATTACAGTTGAAAGGTGTCAAACCTTGTTTAAGATATCAATGTTATTCTTCACACATCATCAGGGGACCCCAGAAATCCTTCCGCGACCCCCATGGGGGTCCCGACCCCCAGGTTGAGAACCACTGCTCTGCTCCAACTGGTCTGCCCAAGTGGTCTGCTCAAGTGGTCTGCCCCCTGCTCTCTGGCTGCGTTGTCTCTTATAGCCATCAGGGGGGCAAACAGGCCAATTGGGCAAAGCAGGCAGCATAATACATTGAAAAGCATCAAAGGTTACAGAGGTGATGTGTCCCGGACAGGAGACAAAAGGTGAGATCAACATATAACAACCAGATCCTGGGAGAAGTCAAGCCCACCAGGGGGCCTGGGATATTCTCGCTCAGGGCTTTCCCAGCCACATCAGAAGGCATCAAAGTACAAATGAACCTTAACAGTAAGATTTTCCACAACACGGTTTTAAACCACAATACTCTCAAGTAAATCTCAAGTAATCAACTAAATGTACGCAACATATTACATACAAGAATATAATATTTAGTTGTATTGACATCAGTTATTTTTTCACCTGCCTCCTCTGACCGTACGTCACTGGTGACAGTCATCATTAGCTTCTTCCATTTTCTAAAGAGTGATCCAACTGTCTGGAAATTGTCCAGTAGTTCTATTTCCAGCTTTGATCAGAATCATGATCAGAGAGTGTAGTTGGACTATTAAAAAAAAAAAAAAAAAAAAAAGGTCTTTTGGGGAAATCTGGCTGATAATCAAGTGATCAAAATTTGCCACAGTATTTTACAAATAAATTGCTAAAATAAAATCATACTGTGTGATTTCCGTATTTAGTTTTTTAGATATGATTTCTAAGTGAGAAAACTTGCAAAACACAGAATGATCAAATACTTTCAAATCAAATCAAATCAAATCAAATCAAACTTTATTTATAAAGCGCTTTTCATACATAAAATGTAACACAAAGTGCTTTACAGTGCATTAAAAACAATCCCGCTTGCCGCCACCCCCCACCCCCAAGACAATCCCCATACATGTACACACCCTCTACCCCTCCTCCCCACCATACACCCACCCTCCACCCCTTCCCAACACACACACGCCTCCACACACACACACTCCCAAACACTAAAATACATTCACATACATTAGGCCGGGTACAGATGGACCAAAGAAAGCATCATCAGAGGAGCTGTCTGCACCAGGAGCAGAGCCACCCGCAGCCACAGGGCACCAGCCCAGGGCCCAGAGAGGAGATGAGGTCAAGACCAAACCTCCAGGGTCCATGAGCCAGAGCCCAGCAGCCACAGCCGACCACAGCTCCTGGTGCAGAGGCTCCTCAGAGGAAACACTGGGAAACCTAAAAGTGATAAGAAAATTAAAATAAATAAAAAGGTAAATACAAACAAGAGCTAAACTTAAGAAAACAATACTAAAATCTAACACTAGTAATAAATAAATAAATAAATATAATAAATAACTAAATAAATACATGTTAAACAATAAATACTAATCAAAAGCTAAGCTAAAAAGATGGGTCTTGAGCCTGCTCTTAAAAACCTGAATGTTCTCTGCGGCCCTGAGGTCCTCCGGCAGACTGTTCCATAGACGGGGCCCGTAAAACTGGAAAGACGCCTCGCCGTGAGTGTGTGTCCTGACTTTGGGAATGACTAGGAGCCTGCTGCCGGAGGAGCGCAGGGTCCGCGAGGGTTCATAAGGTAAAAGCAGTTCTGAAAGATAAGAAGGCCCAAGACCATTAAGACACTTAAAAACCAATAAAAGAACTTTAAAATCGATCCTAAAACACACAGGGAGCCAATGCAGTGATTTTAAAACCGGTGTAATGTGGTCCCGCCCCCTGGTCTTAGTCAGGACACGAGCTGCTGAATTTTGTAATAATTGTAAACCTGAAATGGTCTTTTTGGGAAGACCAGAGAGCAGGGCATTACAATAGTCTATACGACTGGTGATAAAAGCATGCATCAGTGTCTCTGTGTTGGCCCGAGAGAGAATGGGACGGACTCTGGCGATGTTTTTAAGATGATAAAAACCTATTTTTGTGATATTTTTAATGTGAGGAATAAAAGTCAGCTCAGAGTCAAAAATAACGCCCAGGTTTCTTACTTGTGATGATGGATTAAAAGACTTTGTTTGTAATTTGGTTAAAAGCTTCTCTCTCTGGGCCTCAGGACCGATGACTAAAACCTCAGTTTTGTCCTGGTTAAGCTGGAGAAAGTTTTCTGCCATCCAGGATTTGATGTCTAAAATGCAGTTAAAAAGAGCGTCCATTGGCCTGGTGTCATCAGGAGACATGGAGATGTAAAGCTGTGTATCGTCTGCATAACTGTGGAAGTTGATTCCATGTCTCCTGATGACACCACCAAGAGGGAGCATGTACAGGTTAAAAAGCACAGGACCTAAAATGGAACCCTGAGGCACACCACATGTAATTTCATGAACCTGAGAGGAGCAGGTATCTAAACTTACCATAAAGTTCTGTCTGTGAGATAGGATGCAAACCATTTGTGGACAGTACCAGAGAGGCCAACCAGGTGTTTGAGTCTGTGTAAAAGAATAGTGTGGTCTACTGTATCAAAGGCAGCGCTTAGATCCAGTAGAACCAACACTGTCACCTGTTTAGAATCATAATTTAGTCTAAAATCATTTAAAATCTTTGTTAAGGCTGTCTCGGTACTGTGGTTTACCCTAAAACCAGACTGACATTCTTCAAGAACGTTGTGTGAGTTTAAAAAATAATTTAGCTGAGTAAAAACAAGTTTTTCTAAAATTTTGCTTAAAAATGGTAAGTTAGATACCGGTCTGTAATTGTTAAAATCATTAAAATCCAAATTGCTCTTCTTCAGCAGGGGCCTCACCACTGCAGCTTTAAAAGCAGTGGGAAAGACTCCCGTCTGAAGAGAGCAGTTCATCATGTTTAAAAGCTCGTCTCTAAAAGATTCATAAAATGACTTAAAAAACTGAGTTGGGACGGGGTCTAGAAGACAAGTGGTGGGCCTCACTGACGAGAAAACTTTATCAAGCATCTCAGCATTAACCAGGACAAAACTGTCCAGTGTTTCCTCTTTCCTTTCTGACCTCACTGGGTGTTACAGACAGAAACCTTTTTGTACTTCTGTTAGAAATCAAATAAATATATTTTCAAGCTCATGTAGAAATGTGTAACAGCTTTTTCAGATGAAAAAGTAAAGAAGTGCAGCGGTATGATTTTGTCTAAAATGTTTTTTTTTTTAATTTGTTATACTTTTTTAAGAAAGACTTTTACATCATTCTACATCTGCTAGTAGATGTAGAATGATGTAGAGATGTGCATTGTCAGATAGAGTCAGTGATTCTAACATTATCTCTGTGTCTCAGTCTGTCCCTCTGTGGACTGTCTCCTCACTGCTGTGGTCCTCTGGCCTCAGTCCTCAGCTCCTCCAGTCTCACACACCTGGATCTCAGTAACAACGACCTCCAGGACTCAGGAGTGGAGCTGCTGTGTGACGGACTGAAGAGCGCCCCCTGCAGACTGGAGACTCTCAGGTGAGTGTTGAATCTACTTTAGATTAGAAATCAAACTAAAACTAGAATTACCTGAAGCTGAAACTACATTTTTAAATTGACCCTTCCCCCAGGGCTCCCTGCAAAAGAGATTCTGAATCTCAGTGGGACTTCCTTGGTTAAATAAAGTTAATTAAATTAAATTTAATGTTATTTTGCAAGTTCTCCCAGTTAGAAATTATGGAGAGGTCTAAAAATGTCATTGTACAGGTAGATGCATTTCCAATGTGAGAGAGACAGAATCTAAAGAAAAAAATCTATTTATTTATTTATTTATTTTATTGATATATTTATGATTTTTCAATAAAACAAAACAATCTTTGCATAAGTAGAACGCCACAGTACAAAAAAAATATATATATATAATAAAATAAAATAACAAAAAAAAATATATGCATAAATATATATGTATATATACATATAGGGGAAAGTGGGGTGAGTTGAGCCAGTTTTTACTTAACATGACTTTAAAGTGAGACCATGAGAGTAATTCTTCAAACTACAACATGAACACATATTTCAGGATGTGGTGCATCTTTGGAAACAATCATTTTTGATCTGAAGTACAGTATTTAAGAAATACGGCTTTCTGAAAAAAAGTTGTCTTGTGGCACAACTTGCCCCAGGTGTGGGGGAAGTTGTGCCTTTGGAGAGATTGCACTGGGGTCAATTGTGCCATTTATGATTACAGTAAAATAGTATATTTTTCATTTCAGAAACAGATATCTTCTGCAGGTTAAACTCATTATGCATTGTTCACTTAAATTTTAGATTAAACATAAAGTTATTTAACATTAAAGAGAAAAAAGGCAGAGCACAACATGCACATATCTGCTCAGAATTAAACGCCAAACTTGATTGATTGATAAGTCCAATTTCCTTGAATTTTGGTCTTATTTCCTAATTTTTCTATCTCTGTTTGGTGTAAAATGAAGAATTAGATTGCTTTAGTGATAAAATGACACAATTACCAAAAAATCATATATTTTCAATCATTCATTAATGGAGTCTCAGTGGCACAACTTAACCCAGGCTCTATGGCACAAATCACCCCAGGCCCACCATTTTGGAAAAAATGCATCATCTGTCAGATTTGAGCTAACATCATGCCAGCTTTATAGATTCAAAATGTAGCTTACCAAAGCACTAACACATGGGTGATATATTACAAACTTGCCTATAACTGTTCAGACGCAACAATCAAAAAACCTTGATCATAGAAATTTTACTTTGAAGGGAAAACGTTTCTGGAATGAATCTGGAATGAATTTTAGATCTTCAAGTCCATCTCATGAAAAATGGGAGCAAAAACAAAAGTGTTGCATTTATATTTTTGTTGAGTGTATATATATACATACAGCTACCCATATATACATACATAAATATATACACACCTACATACATATGCATACATACATGATCAGAGTGTGGGAGGACATCCTTGCAAATGTTTCAAATTGCTCTATCAATTCTAGGTATAGATTGATTCAATTTAAGGTGACGCATAGAATACATTATTCTAAGGTCAAATTAAATAAAATGTTTCAATCAATATCACCAATATGCGACAGATGCAAGGCATCCTATGGTTCTCTAAGTCATCTGTTTTGGTTTTGCCCTGGGCTACAAAGCTTTTGGACAGATGTTTTCAAATGGTTCAGTAATACCTATAATATTCAAATTACTCCAGATCCTTTGATAGCAATCCTAGGTAATTTTAAAAATTCTGACTTGCTGAATATTTATGTAAAAAAAAATATCAGGATTGGTATGATTGCGCAATTGACCTTTCGCCGAGCCCCGCCCCAAAACGGCTATTGTCCAATCAAACATCGTAGCAACTGTTGCTATGTAAATAGGGCCCGTCAGATCTTGAGCTCCAAACAAGATGATGAAGCGATGCGCCTACGGTTTATGTAAATCGGACCGCAGATACCCCGAAATATTGACCGGAGGAGTTGTGTTCTTTCCATTTCCAAAGCCGAAAGCAACTGGAGCAGTGCCTACAATGGATTAAACAGTGCAGGGCTCGGGGCGGCTCCTCTCCCAGCTAAATATATCGAACAAATGTCTGCTCAAAGGTAAAACTAATGTTTAACTAGAGCTATGGACTTACTGTGTTGTTAGATCTAGAGGCAAAAACACAAACTAGATCAGTTATACCACGACGAGGATATAACTGCAGAAGTTAAGCTCTAAGCTGCTACGTTTAGCGAGCCCTTTAGCTTTAGCCAACACTGGTAGGTTTAGCTCGCTAACATACCTCGTAAATGAACAATATACTTGCAATAGAGAAAAATAGACCTTAAAATATGAAAGCGAACTCACCGGCAGTGAAAGAGCAGGACAAGGCTGTGCTTGTTGCATTTGTGACAACGTTAAAGATCATGGGTTTCTCTGATTTAGCTTGAGACCAGTAGCATTAGCCTACATAGGAGTTACGTCCCTCCGTTGTGTATTTTAATGTTTTGAATAAATCCCTCCGCTGCATAGTGAACCCCTTTTGCCTCGATCTAAAGGATATCGCGGAAAAATTGCTTTAAAAAAGTCACTAACGCGAACAGGAGCACTTCTTTCTATCATATTTGACGGACGTAGCAACAGTAACTAAGGGGGGCGGGGCTCGGCGAAAGGTCAATTAAGCTCATCCTTAAATATTGGAATTTGACATCATCACCCACTTTTGCAAACTGGATAAATGAAATGACTCTGGTGGCGAAGCTTGAATTTATAAGGTATGAACAAAAGGATGCATGGGATCATTATCATAAAATGTGGTTTCCCTTTTTCAACAAAAATTTTGGATATTAATTTATGAGTGCCTGGCTGATATTTATGAAATATGTTTATAGAGATAGGCTGTTTTTCTTGTTTATGTACTGGTATGATTTGTATTATTTAGAAAGAAATTTCCCACATCGATTTTAAGCATAGTATGTGATTGACCAATTAAGCTTTTCAACCTCAATATATAAACATGTACACACACATGCCAATGTTGATATTAATATTGATACAATAGATGATGTTCCCCAAGATAATATGATGTGATTAAAGCGCCCTCAGTTTGGATGTTGATAATAAGAGTGATAATAATAACAGTAATAATAATAATGATTATTGTTATTATAAATATATTACGCATTTATATTTAGTACTATACGTAAATGTGTGTGTATAGCATAGAAACTTTCTTTGTTTTCTCTTAATATGTATGTAAAAATCACATTTATAATTTTATTTATTTTATTTTTTATTTTTTTTTATTTTTTTAGCAATTCATTTGTATTTTATTATGTTAAAAAAGTATTTGATCACTTGAGTCAAACAATTTGGTACAGTAGCCTTTGTTCACTATTCCAGCAGTCAACAGTGGTTCTTCAGCAGGTTGGCTCACACAGGGATTTTGACCTCCTCCTCTGTACAGATCTCCTGTAGATCTGTCAGGTTTCAGGGCTTTCGCTGAACAACATGAAGTTCAGCTCAGATCTGGAGACTGGCGAGGCCACTCCAGAATAGTGATATGGTTCTTACTGAGCCACTCTTTGGTTTTTCTGGCGTGTTTCTGGTCATTGTCATGTTGGAAGATCCAGCCACGACCCATGTTAAATGCTCTGACTGAGGGAAGGAGGTTTTTGTCCAGTATTTCACAATACATGGTCCCGTTCAACTCTTTAATACAGTGCAGTCGTCCTGTTTCCTGTGCAGAAAAACACAGCAGAGCTTGATGCTTCCTCCTCCACACTTCACTGTGGGTATTATTGAGATGATACTCATCCTTCTTCCTCCAAACTCAGCGAGGGGAGTTTAGACCAAAAAGTTCTCTTTTGGTCTCATCTGACCACATGATCTTCTCCCAGTCCTTTTCTGGATCATCCAGATGGTTCCTGACAAACTTTTTTGATTTTAGACCATGACGTCTGAGTGTTTTACTGATAGAAGCCTTGAAAACGGTGGTCCCAGTTCTCTTGGTAATTTAATTACATTTTAATTGACCTTTATTTAACCAGGACAGTCCCACTGAGACTCAGAATCTCTTTTGCAGTGGAGCCCTGGGGTGAGGAGAGGGGAGGCATTAATGGACATGTTTCTCATGTAGTTCTGGGCTGGTTTTCTTTCTTAGAATCATTGATCCACACGAGTTGAGATCTTACATGGAGCCCCAGTCTGAGGGACCTAACAGTCATCATTAGACTTTGACAGTTCTTTGGTTTTGCTCATGTTAGTAGTTAGACTTTGGACTGATTGTGGGATTCACAGTTGTCTTTATAAAAGCTAACGACACCAAACTGGTGCTACTTAATTAGAATCAGGAGCAGAGTGTAGTTGGATCTGGCTTAAAATCAAATGATCAAATTTGACCCAATATTTTACAATAAATTGCTAAAATAAAATCATTCAACGTGATTTCCAGATTTACTTTTTTAGATTCGGTCTCTCACGGTGGAAATGCATCTACGATAAAACTTTAGACCCCCCCGTGATTCATAAAACTGCAAAAACACAGAATGATCAAATACTTGTTGACCTCATTGTGGATGTGGAAATATATTTGCAAGCTCTTGTAGAAATGTGTAACAGTTTTTTCAGATGGAAAAGTAAAGAACAGACAGAGTTCAGTGGTATGACTTTGTCTAAAATGTTTTTTTATTTGTTATACTTTTTATGAAAGACTTTTCTTCTACATCTGCTAGTAGATGTAGAATGATGTAGAGATGTGCATTGTCAGATAGAGTCAGTTATTCTAACATTATCTCTGTGTCTCAGTCTGTCCCTCTGTGGACTGTCTCCTCACTGCTGTGGTCCTCTGGCCTCAGTCCTCAGCTCCTCCAGTCTCACACACTGGATCTCAGTAACAACGACCTCCAGGACTCAGGAGTGGAGCTGCTGTGTGACGGACTGAAGAGCGCCCCCTGCAGACTGGAGACTCTCAGGTGAGACGCTCCCATGATGCACTCTGCTCCTTGTGTCCACATGAGTGTAATGCTGTGTGTCTTTAGGCTGTCTGGATGTCTGGTCTCACAAAGGGGCGGGGCTGCTCTGGCCTCAGCTCTAAGCTCCGCCCACTCCCATCTGACAGAGTTAGATTTGAGCTACAACCATCCAGGCCCCTCAGCAGAGCTCCTGACCGCTCTACGGGACGACCCCCACTGCCCCCTGGACTCTCTCAGGTCTGCTCCTGGTTCAGTGGGTCTCTGGTCCATGGTTGGTCCAGGTCTTGGTCTCTGGTCTGGTCTAAACTGGACTTGTGTGTTTCAGGTTGGATCTGCTGGAGAACAGTGGATGGTCCCAGGTCTGAGGAAGTGTGAGTCTCTGTATTTCATTCACTTCATCAAAACAATAACATTATGTAACTTTATCAGACTTCTGCTCTTCACAGTTTTAGAGGAAATATATGTTTATCTGACCTCACAACAAAGAAGACCAAACACAAATACACTTACAAGTTTTACATTTTTATTAACTCTTTCACTGCACAAATTCTGGGTTGAAAAAGTGACACACGACGGGCTTTTTGTCTAACTGACTCATTAACTCTAATATTATTATTCTGAACTATTCATCTCTGTCAAGAATCTTAGAATCTGTGCAAAGACTTTAAAGCAAGAAAAGAGCAGAAACACTTCAGAATCAAGAAAAACAGTTTTTATTACATTTATTTATTTATTTATTTGAAAAGGGACAGTGCACATTAATGAACATTTCTGTCTGCACCTGTCAGATTTTTTCTCAGAGTCTTGAGTCGCTCAGACGTTGAGCCTTATTTTAATAATTAAAGTAACATTATTTTTGATTAAAATAAAAATTCAAGCAACATAAAACTGAATAAATCACATAAATTAGGTTCATATTTTCTCAATACATTACATTTAAGTCAGATCATAGATTTACTGTATTAAACATGTTTTACATCTGTATAATTCATATAATATAACATATATATGTTTGTGTTTTCAGATTCCTGTGAGTTTTCTCTGGATCCAAACACAGCTCACAGAAACTCAAACTGTCTGAGGACAAACGGACAGTGACCAGAGTGTTATGGGAGCATCAGTATCCAGATCATGAAGACAGATTTACACTCTGTCCACAGGTCTTGAGCTGCACTGGCCTGAGGGGGCGCTGTTACTGGGAGGTGAACTGGAGTGGGGTGGTTTCTATAGCAGTGAGTTACAGAGGAATCAGACGGAGAGGAGAGACAGAGGAGTGTGAGTTTGGAGGCAATGATCAGTCCTGGATTCTGAGGATCTATTATGGAAGTTACTATGTCTATCACAACAACAGAGAAACAAACCTCTCCACCTGCTTCAGTCCCTCAGGTCGAGTGTCTGTGCTGTTGGACTCTGAGGCTGGATCTCTGTCCTTCTATGACGTCGGCTATGATGGAAAACTGTCCCACATCCACACCTCCAGCTGCTCCTTCACTGAGCCTCTGTTCCTGGGTTTGGACTGTTTACCTCAGGTTCCTCTGTGTCTGTGGTGGATCTGAGGAGAGCGCCCCTGGTGGACCTCTGTGACTGTAACATAAATATACAGTATTTGAAAGTTACAAGTTGTCTCTTTAAATGAATGAATTTTGGGTTTGTCACAGATTTTGAAGAATAAATAAACTCTGCTTGTCTGATTGTGTTGATGTAATGAGTTGTTGTTTCCACCAGCAATAGGTTTGAACCCCTCAGCGGCCGCACACCCGCAACTTGGACAAGAGACACGCTAGTCATTGGCAGTTCAATAGTTAGTTAGAGACGTGGAGCTGCCAGCGGCATCAGTTAGGTGTTATCCGGGGGGCCAGAATGGGAGACATCGAAGGAAACCTTAGGCTTTTAAAACAGAGCAGACAGCGATTCCGTCGAGTCGTGATTCACGCAGGCGGTAACGACGCCCGGCGGAGACAATCAGAGGTTCTCAAAATACAGGTAGCTGCTGTGTGTGAATTGGCACAGTCGATGTCGGAGACCGTAATATTTTCTGGCCCTCTCCCCAATCTGGTCAATGCTGAACTGTACAGCCGGCAGTCAGCATTTAACCGCTGGTTGTCTAGGTGGTGTCCTGAAAACAACGTAGTCTTTGTTGACAATTGGAGTGCGTTCGAGGGGAAGCCTGGGCTCATTCGCAGGGATCGTGTCCATCCGACTTCGGCTGGCACATCCCTTTTAGTTAGGAATTTGGCCGATAGCCTTAGTCGCCTAAATTGACAGAGTAAACATGAGTTCCAGGCGCAGAACAGCTGTGTAAAGCACTGTTCTGTTACTGGTGCTGGGCTCTCGCCTGCACTGTCACAAATCAAGTGTTCAGAACCTAGACAGATAGAGACTGTGTGTGTCCCTCGTAAAAACAAAACATGTACCGCCAAAAAAGCCAACTCAGGTGTTAGACCACAAAACTTAATAAAAATACCAATGCGTGATACTAGTAAATCAGTAAATAAGTTTGTAAAATGCGGATTGCTAAACATTAGATCAATTTCCTCTAAATCCCTTTTAGTTAATGAATTGATTACTGACCACAATATTGATATTTTAGCTTTGACTGAAACATGGCTTCAACCTGATGACTATGTAAGATTAAATGAGGCCACACCTCCAAGTCACTATAACTTTCAAACTGCTAGGAGCACAGGCCGAGGTGGAGGTGTGGCAGCTATCTCTCACTCTAGTTTACTTCTCTGCCCAAAACTAGTAATGCATCTAACTCCTTTGGAAAGCCTCACACTATCTATAACCTGCCCCCAAGTGGAAAAAACAAAAGGGTGTGTTATTTATAATAATTTATCGACCTCCTGGTCCTTATTCTGAGTTTCTAACCGAATTTTCAAACTTTATATCAGGCCTAGTATTAGACTGGGACAAAATAATTATACTCGGAGACTTCAATATTAAATTAGACCTGAACGATGATTGCCTAAGTAAAGCTTTCAGCGCCCTTCTAAATGACATTGGTTTCACCCAGATGTAATAATAACACACTGATCACA
>JBBPFD010000296.1:52418-92916 GCA_038363315.1 Mugilogobius chulae
AGTGAGGAGGAGGAGCAGAGCAGCAGAGAGGTTCTGAACATCACCCTGGACTTCCTGAGGAGGATGGACCAGGAGCAGCTGGCCCAGCGCCTGCAGCACAGTAAGAACTATGTTACTGTCCATCTGAGGAACAGCTCCTGGATCTGATCTGTTTAACTGAACTTTACAATAAAAATACATGATTTACTCACATCTGAGTGAAGATGTTTTCACAAATCAGAAGGAGCTTGAGCTGACAGTGGTTTGTTTCTCTGTTTGTGTCTTTATTCAGAAACTGCTGTTGGAGTTTGTAAAGATAAACTGAAGTCACATCTGCAGCAGAGGTTCAGTCGTGTGTTTGAGGGCGTGGCTAAAGCAGGAGACTCCGCCCCCCTGAACCAGATCTACACAGAGCTCTACATCACAGAGGGCGGAGCCTCAGAGGTCAACCAGGAACATGAGGTCAGACTCATGGAGAGTGCGTCCAGGAGAGCAGCCGCTCCAGAGAAAACCATCACATGTGAAGACATCTTTAAAGCCCGCCCACATTCACCAGAGCCAATCAGAGCGGTGCTGACGAAGGGCGTGGCCGGCGTGGGGAAAACAGTGCTGACTCAGAAGTTCAGTCTGGACTGGGCTGAAGGCAGGGCCAACCAGGAGCTGCAGCTGCTGTTCCCGTTCACTTTCAGAGAGCTCAATGTGCTCAGAGACACACAGTTCAGCCTGGTGGAGCTGCTGCACCACTTCTTCAGTCCATCCAAAGCTCTCTGCAGCTTCCAACAGCTCCAGGTGCTCTTCATCTTTGACGGTCTGGACGAGTGCAGACTTCCTCTGGACTTCAGCCGAACCCGGGTCCTGACGACCCCACAGAGTCTGTCTCAGTGGACGTGCTGCTGGTAAACCTCATCAGGGGGAGCCTGCTTCCCTCCGCTCTCCTCTGGATAACCACACGCCCTGCAGCGGCCAATCAGATCCCTGCTGAGTGCGTCTCCATGGTGACTGAGGTCAGAGGGTTCACAGATCTGCAGAAAGAGCTTTACTTCAGGAAGAGATTCACAGACGACACAATCATCTCCCACATCAAGAGCATCCGCAGCCTCTACATCATGAGCCACATCCCGGTCTTCTGCTGGATCCTCTCCACAGTTATACAGAAGCTTCTGGAACAAACAGAGGAAACCAGAGCTGCCCAGACTCTCACACAGATGTACGTCCACTTCCTGGTGGTGCAGGCCAAAGTCCAGAACATTAAGTATCAGCAGGGTTCAGGAGCAGACCTTCACTGGACTCCAGAGACCAGGGACATGGTGCTGTCTCTGGGAAAACTGGCCTTTGAGCAGCTGCAAGAAAGGAAACCTGATCTTCTACGAGAGTGACCTGAGCGAGTGTGGGCTGGACGCTGCAGCGGCCTCAGTGTACTCTGGAGTGTCACACAGGTCTTTAGAGAGGAGCCAGGCCTGTACCAGGACAAGGTCTACTGCTTCATCCATCTGAGTGTGCAGGAGTTTCTGGCTGCTCTTCACGTCCATCAGACCTTTCTTCAGCTCTGGACAGAACCTGCTGGCACCACCACACTCCTCTGAGAGTCCTGAGTCTGAGGCAGCCTTCTACTGCTCTGCTGTGGACCAGGCCTTACTGAGTCCAAACGGACACCTGGACCTGTTCCTGCGCTTCCTCCTGGGACTGTCTCTGCGACCAATCAGAAGCTGCTGCAGGGTCTGCTGACTCAGACAGGAAATAGCTCAGGAACCAATCAGGAGACAGTAAAGTACATCAACAGAAGCTGAATGAAAAGGGTTTGTCTGCAGAGAGAAGTCTGAACCTGCTCACTGTCTGAACGAGCTGAACGACCACAGTCTGGTGAAGGAGATACAGGAGTATGTGAGAAAAGGATATTACAGTTTGATAGAATCTCCTGCTCAGTGGTCGGCTGTGTCCTTCCTCTTACTGTCCTCAGACTCAGACCTGGAGGAGTTTGACCTGAGGAAATACGATGCCTCAGAGACAGCTCTCCTGGGTCTGCTGCCGGTGGTCAAAGCCTCCACCAAAGCCCTGTGAGTCCAGACTGTGTTTTAAACTCTTGTGTCATGGTTCTAGTCTCTAATGTCCCTCTCTGTCTCAGTCTGTCCCTCTGTAGACTGTCTCCTCACTGCTGTGGTCCTCTGGCCTCAGTCCTCAGCTCCTCCAGTCTCACACACCTGGATCTCAGTCACAACGAAGACCTCCAGGACTCAGGAGTGGAGCTGCTGTGTGACGGACTGAAGAGCGCCCCCTGCAGACTGGAGACTCTCAGGTGAGTGTTGAATCTACTTTAGATTAGACTCACCTGTTCCAATGATCACAGAGAGAAATCAAACTAAAACTAGAATTACCTGAAGCTCAAACCACATTTTTAAATGTATAAACCGTGGGGGCAATAAATATTTGATCACTTTGTGATTTTGCAAGTTCTCCCAGTTAGAAATTATGGAGAGGTCTAAAATGTCATTGTAGATGCATTTCCACTGTGAGAGAGACAGAATCTAAAGAAAAATGGAACTACATTTATGATTTTTTTTTTTTTCAATTCATTTGTATTTTATTATGTTTAATAAGTGTGGCAGTAGAGTGGTGGATAGTTGAAGTTTAGGAGAATTGAGATTTAGTTGTCAACAACGCCACTCCGGAATTTCGCCGGGAGAATATAAGTTATAAAAATACTAAATTCCTTCCTGAATAAGCCCACAGGTCCGTATATCAAAGACAGGGTCAGGTTCCAGTTTACAGTGTCTTTATTTGTGTCTCTGGACACGCAAAGTTTTTAATTACATATTTAATTACTTTAACAATTTCTACCATAGTTAAAATGGATCCTTTTACATTCACACTCACTTAAAGGTGGCAACTGCTCAGCGTACTGCTTAACTTGCTGCAGGTCCTGTATGCCCACCAGCGCACTGCCACTGTGCTGGTGGGTATATTCCCAATAAATCAATATAATAAACAAATTAGACAAACGTAGGACAAAACAAAACAATTAATTAGAAAAAAACATAATAAATTGAGATAAAGCTTTAAAAAAAAAAAGGTTAAGCAGAATCAAATTAGACAAAATTGGATATAATTCATAGAAAAAAACCCAATGAAATAATAAAGTGACGCAAAGCAAAATAAAACAAAGCAACGTGAGCACAATGAGGGAACAGCAGCGAAGCAAGCAGCAGAGACGGGGTGCCCAGTGCCGCCGCAGCTTCTCGCACCTGCAAGAATGTTTGTTAGTTAATTACCTAAATTAATCAGCATTTCTGGAAAAAGCTACAAAAATACATATAGCTACCAATTTTGATAGAGCGATCATATGTAGTCCATGGCTTTAGGCCCAAAAGGAGACTGCGTTCAGCAGCAAGCTAAAGAGCCACCAATATCCCAATTAGTGTTTGTAATTGGACAGCAACCAACAAATTTAGAAATCATTTACCTGTCTTAACTGATGCACACGGCCCAAAATCAACTCGCTGAAAACCCGCGAGCGAACTCGCCCGTAGCGTATTCTGACCAAGCATCTTTACCGGGAGCGTTACCTGCCCTGCTCCCCTGGACACAATTACTCTAAGAAACAAGGGCTCACATGCTCAGTGGTCTGGGTGTCTGGCACGGGTGGTAAAAGAAGCATTGATTTAGAAAAGGCGCTTTAATAAGTTGACATATGTGGGCATGAGGAGTCTTACCTGGAGCGCGAGGACAAACGGCCTACACAAAGACCCGGAAATGCGTGTGTGAGAAGGGAAGTGCTTATATAGTCCACACCCACTCGCCATGCGGGGCGCCAGGTAAACACACCTTCAGGGCATCAACAGCCGTCTTGCCACATAAGTATTTGTTCACTTGGTCAAACAATTGATACAGTAGCATTTTATTCACTATTCCAGGTCATGGAGCAGGTTGGCTCACACAGGGATGAACAGATCTCCTGTAGATCTGTCAGGTGGGCTTTTCGCTGAGCAGAATTGTGATATGATTCTGAGCCAGGTTTTTCTGATTGTCATGTGGAAGATCCAGTGAATGCTCTGACTGAGGAAGGAGGTTTTTGTCAGTATTCACAATACATGGTCCCATTTATCTTCTCTTTAATACAGTGCAGTCGTCCTGTTTCCTGTGCAGAAAAACACCTCAGAACATGATGCTTCCTCCCCCACACTTCACTGTAGGTATTATTGAGGTGATACTCATCCTTCTTCCTCCAAACTCAGCGAATAGAGTTTAGACCAAAAAATTCTGCTTTGGTCTCATCTGACCACATGATCTTCTCCCAGTCCTTCTCTGGATTATCCAGATGGTCCCTGACAAACTATCAGTCGGGTCTGGACATGGGCTGACTTAAGCAGGGGAACATTCTGTGTGATACATAATTTTAAACCATGACGTTTGAATGTTTTACTGATAAAAGCCTTGAAAACAGTGGTCCCAGCTCTCTTGTTAATTTAATAACATTTTAATTGACCTTTATTAACCAGGACAGTCCCACTGAGACTCAGAATCTCTTTTGCAGTGGAGCCCTGGGTGAGGAGAGGGGAGGCATTAATGGACATGTTTCTCGTGTAGTTCTGGGCTGGTTTTCTTTCTTAGAATCATTGATCCACACGAGGTGAGATCTTACATGGAGCCCCAGTCTGAGGGACGTAACAGTCATCATTAGCCTCTTCCATTTTCTAACGACTGCTCCAACTGCTTGGAATTGTCCAGTAGTTCTATTTCTGCTTTGAGAAGGTCTACAATTCTGTCTCTTTGTTTTTGACAGTTCTTTGGTTTTGCTCATGTTAGTAGACTTTGGGATTCACAGTTGTCTTTATGAAAGCTAACGACACCAAACTGGTGCTACTTAATTAGATCATGATCAGAGTGTAGTTGGACTATTAAAAAGAGAAAAACAGTTCTTTTGGGAAAATCTGGCTTAAAATTAAGTGAACAAATAAATTGCTAAAATAAAATCATACTGTGTGATTTCTGTCTCTCACGGTGGAAATGCATCTACATTAGAAATTTTAGACCCCCTCGAAGTATGAAAACGTGCAAAACACAGAATGATCAAATACTTGTTGACCTCACTGTGGGTGTTACAGACAGAAACCTTTTTTGTGCTTTTGGTAGAAATCACATAAATATATTTTCAAGCTCATGTACAAACAGCTTTTGATGGAAAAGTAACGAACAGACCTAGTGCAGTGGTAATGATTTTTTTTAAAATGCTATTATTCTTCTACATCTGCTAGTAGATGTAGAATGATGTAGAGATGTGCATTGTCAGATAGAGTCAGTGATTCTAACATTATCTCTGTGTCTCAGTCTGTCCCTCTGTGGACTGTCTCCTCACTGCTGTGGTCCTCTGGCCTCAGTCCTCAGCTCCTCCAGTCTCACACACCTGGATCTCAGTCACAACGACCTCCAGGACTCAGGAGTGGAGCTGCTGTGTGACGGACTGAAGAGCGCCCCCTGCAGACTGGAGACTCTCAGGTGAGACGCTCCCATGATGCACTCTGCTCCTTGTGTCCACATGAGTGTAATGCTGTGTGTCTTTAGGCTGTCTGGATGTCTGGTCTCACAAAGGGGCGGGGCTGCTCTGGCCTCAGCTCTAAGCTCCGCCCACTCCCATCTGACAGAGTTAGATTTGAGCTACAACCATCCAGGCCCCTCAGCAGAGCTCCTGACCGCTCTACGGGACGACCCCACTGCCCCCTGGACTCTCTCAGGTCTGCTCCTGGTTCAGTGGGTCTCTGGTCCATGGTTGGTCCAGGTCTTGGTCTCTGGTCTGGTCTAAACTGGACTTGTGTGTTTCAGGTTGGATCCTGCTGGAGAACAGTGGATGGTCCCAGGTCTGAGGAAGTGTGAGTCTCTGTATTTCATTCACTTCATCAAAACAATAACATTATGTCACTTTATCAGACTTCTGCTCTTCACAGTTTTAGAGGAAATATATGTTTATCTGACCTCACAACAAAGAAGACCAAACACAAATACACTTACAAGTTTTACATTTTATTAACTCTTTCACTGCACAAATTCTGGGTTGAAAAGGTGACACACGACGGGCTTTTTGTCTAACTGACTCATTAGCTCTAATATTATTATTCTGAACTATTCATCTCTGTCAAGAATCTTAGAATCTGTGCAAAGACTTTAAAGCAAGAAAAGAGCAACACTTCAGAATCAAGAAAAACAGGACTTTATTACATTTATTTATTTATTTGAAAAGGGACAGTGCACATTAATAAATTTCTGTCTGCACCTGTCAGGTTTTTTCTCAGAGTCTTGAGTCGCTCAGACGTTGAGCCTTATTTTAATAATTAAAGTAACATTATTTTTTATAAATAAAAATTCAAACAACATAAAACTGAATAAATCACATAAATTAGGTTCATTTTTTTCTCTAAGTCTCAATACATTACATTTAAGTCAGTTCATAGATTTACTGTATTAAACATGTTTTACATCTGTATAATTCATATAATATAACATATATATGTTTGTGTTTTCAGATTCCTGTGAGTTTTCTCTGGATCCAAACACAGCTCACAGAAACTCAAACTGTCTGAGGACAAACGGACAGTGACCTTGTGAGAGAGGATCAGCAGTATCCACATCATGAGGACAGATTTACAGACTGTGTACAGGTCCTGAGCTGCACTGGCCTGAGGGGGCGCTGTTACTGGGAGGTGGACTGGAGCGGGTGGGTTTCTATAGCAGTGAGTTACAGAGGAATCAGACGGAGAGGAGAGACAGAGGAGTGTTGGTTTGGACAATGATCAGTCCTGGAGTCTGAGGATCATTATGGAGTTACTATTTCTATCACAACAACAGACACACAGATCCTCTCCTCTCCTCCTCACGTCCTCAGGTCGAGTGTCTGTGCTGTTGGACTCTGAGGCTGGATCTCTGTCCTTCTATGACGTCGGCTCTGATGGAAAACTGTCCCACCTCCACACCTCCAGCTGCTCCTTCACTGAGCCTCTGTTTCCTGGGTTTGACTGTTGTCTGAAGGTTCCTCTGTGTCTGTGGTGGATCTGAGGAGAGCGCCCCCTGTGGACCTCTGTGACTGTACATAAATATTACAGCTTTTCTTTCTATTTCTTCACACGACAAAGAAAATATAAACTAATTGTGAAAAAAGTGTAAAGTGCAAGAAGATGTCGGTACAAGAAATGAAAAGTGATTCGTCTCACTGCTCAAACGTCTGTAAATTTTGACTTAAAACAAAAGAGCATCAAGCTAACATTAATAATAAAGTAAAATGTACAGTTTACACAAAAATACAAATCTACTTCTACATCCTCAGTTGAATAATTTACAGAAACTAAAAGAAATGGTTCAAACAGTGAGTTTAAAGTGACAGTGAGTAACTTCTAAAGGTGTAAACTCAAGTCCATGAACCATTGAAACGACGTTAAAAACACACTTTGGAACATTCTGCAGGTAAATACGTCAGTTTTATGACAAACAAAGGAATGTTTTAGCTAAAGGAACAACATTTACATGAAAACAAGCAGGATGAGGCCAAATAAGAGTCAGTTTGAGGAGATGCAGCTTGTCCAGAACAAAGACACACATTTTGAACTGTTTTAGTCCAAGAAAATATCAAGTCTGTTTTTGGGTGAAAAGTTACACATGTCTCTTTAAATGAATGAATTTTGGGTTGTCACAGTTTTTGAAGAATAAATAAACTCTGCTTGTCTGAATGTGTTGATGTAATGAGTTGTTGTTTCCACCAGAGGAACCGCAGACTCACTCAAACTGAACTCAAATTATAAATGACAGATAATCCTGAGATTTCTCTTTCTTTCCTCCCACTGACACTGTTGTTCTTACTCTTGTTTCCATCTCTTTTTTCTCCCCTTCTCCCTTTTTTTCCTCTTCTCTTTATTCTCTTCCTTTTTTTGCTTCTTTTTTTCTTTTTTCCTCTGTTCTTTCTCTACCCTCCTTCTCTTATCTTTTCTTCTCTAATTATTTATTTTAACATCAAAACTTTTATTATTATTTCATTAATTAATACAAACATTATTTTTCATACCTGATTTGACTTCATACTAAGACATAGCTGTGTAATTTAAGTGTAAACCTAAATGTTCAGTAGATTGAACCATGACGCTGTGGTAGAACTAGACCCGAGCTGTGCGTTCACAGTCACTTCCAAGCACACTCCTCATGATGTTACAGAGAGTAAGTAGAAAAACGTCAAATAAGTCAAATATTCTGGTTTATGTGTCTAATAACTTGTTGTAAACAGGCTTCACTCTGACAAACGCCTGTGAGCCGTAGAAGTGACCACTTTGTTGAGAAGTTACTTGGAAATCCTGGTGATGTTCTGAATGTTCACCGTTAGCTCACTGTTAGCCCGAAGCTAATATTGTGTAGAAACTTGAAAACACTTTTACAAAGTCAGATATTGTTCCTTAAAACCAGTCTGGATGTTGTATGAGTCGTGTATGTTTTACCCGTTGGTCGTTTTGTATCAGTGCAAATTCTTTTATGACTAGAAATTGTAAAAAAAAAAAAAAATGTAACGGGCTAACGCTACCGTTGCGATGCTAACGCTAGTGTAGCGTCGTATGCTAACGGATTACTTTTGAGAAACTATGTACTCTCAGCACTGCAAATGGATCTCTTCGTAGGAATAATACTTATTCATGGTTGAAAGTACATTCAAAGCCAATATAAGATGTTTTTCATGGTTAAATCATAATACCAGCTACAGGGGTCTCCATTTAGATTCTAGACTTTTCGGAAGACCATTCTCCAAGTCCAGAACTACAAACCAATCCACAATTAATTTTTTTTATCTTTGTATATCCATAAACAAGTCAATTGGGCTAATGCAACATCAGAAATGTCAGTATTTTATTTGATCAGACCAGATCTCATTACCATGACAAGACCAGGAAAAGCTACAAAGTAGAACCTGTGGGTAGGTAGGTTAGGTAGGTTAAACTGTTTCACAAGCAAAATACATAAACATTACAAATAAAGCAGGACTAAAAAAACACAACTAGTTAGACCAGGTCTAAACCTACAGGCCTACTGTAGTGCTGGTTTATACAGGACGGTCCAGATACCATGATTACACACAGACCTTACAAATTACATCTGCTTCAGTTAATGTTAAATGCAGCAGAGTACAGCAGGCTACTACAACAGAGCTAACTTTGCTCTTTAGTGCACAAAGCTTTGTCACACCTCCCTGTGTCTGTGTTTACCTTACAGTCACAAATTTCAGCTCATTCACGATAAAACGTGATTTCCAACAGTCCAAACTTAACTTAATTACAAATTAAGCTTTATTTACGGTTTCTGCATTGTTAGACAGTTTGTGCATGGACAGAGAAGTGTTTTCAGATGAAGTGTGGCCCTGTGGCCGTGAACAGCGGCAGAACTGTCAGAAAGTAACTCAAAGCGGCGCGATAGAAATGTTGAAACGATGGGAGGCGGAAAATATTTTTTTATTTTTGGGAAAACTGAGTGCGGTCCAATTCAAATGGCTTACGGTCCAGATTTTGATCCAGGATCTACATATTGTGAAAATGTAAAAAGCCAAGAAGGTTTAAGATAGTTGATAAATACATCATCCTAATTAAGAGAATAAACTGATATTTTAATGTCATGTTGTTTTAAAGGGGTCTTATTGTGTTTTTTGTTTTAATGTTTAGTAAGAATCTAGAACATACTCAGATCAGTAATTTACCTTTGGTTCATTGTAAAACACAAAGTTGATCTAAAACAGCTTGAAAATAGAAACAGCTCTATTGACTTCCTGTTCAAAACTGCAGAACTGTTAAGCCCCGCCTCTTCATTTTAAAATGTAACTGTAAAAAGAAACGGATTTTAAATAACTAATTATTATTGTTAGAAAGTGGCTATGGGACAGTTTTGTATCATATACACGTCACTTTGAGTTTTAATCTTTTGAAAATAACAAGTAAATACAGAGAAGTGGGAGGGGATAGGTGGTAGGTGAGAACGGTGATTTCTGAACACTTGAGCTCCAGCTGAAAACAAAACACGATTACTTAAACATGCAGGAATCAATTCAAATATAACTTTGAGTAAACTAATGATGAAGGAAGGCCATTATAACAAGGTTAAAAACTTAGAAAAGTGAATTTGACATAATAGGTCTCCTTTAATAGATTTTATTTGATAATTTCATTGCTATTTTTATACATGGTAATTCTTTATAACTTGTAAGTTGACTAAGTTTAAAAGAGTTGAAGGGTATATTCATCATTTAAGTTTTCATACAACTGTTATTATTACATCTGAATAGTAAATCCAAATGGTCCAGAAGGTAGATGAGGCTCATGTTGATAAAAACATAACAAACATGAGAAGAGAAAGTTTATTTTCTGTAATGTCTGTACTTTTCTGTGTAGTGATCTTGGAGTTCTGATGGTGAGTCCAGCCCATGGTGACTCTGAGCCAGAAGCCTCCTCGACCTCTGAACCTCGACTGAACTTTTCAGTTGGATCCAGATAAGTCACAAATACATATACTACCCGGGGAGTAGTAGTACTAGTAGTACTATAGTACTAGTAGTAATCAAAGGTTGAAACTTAACCGACCAGACAAAATTACAACTACAACAGGTTCTATGTTTTTCTAATTACAACTTAGTTTGCTGTGACAATCCATGTGATACATTTTCATTGTAGATTTATACAACTTCATGTTTGGCCTCGACAGTGATTTCCTTTAAACAGCGAGGTCACAAGAGGTCACTCCTCCGTCTCCTTCTCCTCACTGTGGCTGAGGTCGACTTCTCTGGACAGAAGCTGCAGATTTGTGAGCTGTAACTAAACTTTTCTGGTCTCAAACTGACCAAACATCGACGGTGAGTTATTGAGCAACTGTCTGTGTTTTATTTGTGTCGTATTTAAGTTTCAAACTAGCATTAGCATCTTTGTTTTCATGTGCGCTGCTGCTCCATTCAAAACTGCTTCTTGAGTTTGTAACGATTAAATCACTGTGTTTTCTGATTAAATACTAAATGCATTTAATTCAAGCCAAACTGTTCATCACATACATTATTTGGAGCAGTCATTTATGTTATCAGATGTTTTTAAGTTCCTGAGTATAAGGTGAATGTTAGTTTATGTTTGTGACTTTCAGGGTTTTTCTGGGCTCAATCATGGACGACAAATGAACTGAAAAATAAACTGCAGCCTTTCATCTCACCTCATGATGGAGAGCTACCCTCCATCTGCCTGTGTGGTAAGACAATATTTATTTATTTTTCCTCCTGTTGTTTGTGACGTGGATTATAACCAGACTTACAGATAAACTGAACTCTGGGTTTGATCAGGAATACAAATACTAAACTGAACTGTCTCAAACAAACTCACATGTTGTACTTTGTTCTGTTTTCTCTGTTTGTTTGTTATAAAAATATTCAGTATATTTCATTCACCTAAACTTATGGTGTTTTACTCAAAGAACCAGTTCTCTGATGCTTCTATAGAGGGATTGTCGGTCGACGTCACTTTCCTCCTACTGCTCATGCTCCAGGCAGAAAGAGACGCTGTCCATCAGGTAGGCTGAGGAAACTTCTTTGAATAAAACAACTAAACAGGACGAGAGCAGCTGTTTTAGATCAGGTCTGAACTGGTCTGACCGAAGTCTGTCTCCTGAAGCTTGAGACAGTGTTTTTCTCTTTGTTTTTTCACCTGAATGTAACTTTTAAGGGTCGTAGGTCAAATTTCATTCACAAATGTTTAAACTCTTCACTGACAACAGCCCTGGCTCGACTTGTTTCCACTGCTTCTGTCAATGAGCAGCGGCTCTTTCTACATACTGGGTGAGTGCACATCTCTCGTGTTGAGAAACAAAAATACCTCTATAGACCCCTTGCATGTTAGTAAACATTGTGTCAAATTCTGGTGGGCGGAGCTTAGCCGGAGGCAGAAGAAGACGTTGCCTTCATTTAAACCAGTGTAAACAGCTCGTTTTTGGAGGGATTTTTAAACACAAAAGCAGAAAAAAATGTCAGATTCTGGTCGTAACTGTCAGGATATATATCGTAACTTACTCTGTGGGACCTGACACAGACTTTACTTATGAAGGATGGAAGCATTTTGTCTGAGCTTGTGTGGTTCGTCTTGGATCAGGATCTGCTCTTTCGTGAGGATTAAGAGGTGATTTTTACATTTGTTTCAGGTCCGTTTTACTTTGCTAAACCTAGTAGTGGCTAAAATGCTTCTTTTAACAGTTTATTCGTGACTTGAAGCTAATGCTAAATATGCTAATGCACCTCCCATTTTTAGTGCTTCAGAGACACAACATTTAATAGTAGGTTAATTATTTTATGATTAACAGAATTGGTTGCTTGCTTTAAAAATCTGTTAGCTCTGGTCAAAGGCTTTGCTAAAGTAGAAAATAAGGGTCTTGTGTGTAAAAATTGAATGGTTGACAACAGTACAGCTTTAGCTAGATTTCTGAATAAAACAGATCAGTTTGAACATCAAACTGCACTTGTACGTCTGGGTAAGGTCAGACTAACATTAGACACAGATGTCCTAGTCACAGTTCACAACGAAACGACATTTTAACCATAGCAGACATGGGCAAACTACGGCCCAGGAGCCAGATGCGGCCCTCGATCAGTTTTATTCAGGCCCTCCAAACATTTTTAAAAATAAGTGGTTTATATTGCTTTTTTCTTGATTGATTTAGCTTTTGTGGTCTTAGTAAATTTGACAATATATACACAAAATAATACATTAGTCTTTTTTTCTATTTAAATTATTATATTTGTATTACATTTTTACAGAAATAGTCTTGCAGTAATGACAGTTAGTAACACCAGTGATCTCAGTCTGGCCCTTTGCCTCTTGTATGGATTCAAATACAGCCTTTGTGCTCTAGAGTCATTACTAGGCCTACTTAATCACAGCGGTCGTAGTCAAACTCCTACAAGTGTTACATACAGTTGTGACGTCTGTGCTGATGACAAACACCTGCTGTCAAACCAATCACACTCTCAGTCCCTCCTTTCACCTTCTCCTGTGCTTTTCTAGCAGCTGTTTGAAGTGTGTTTGAGGGAGGAGTTTAGGCGATTAGCTTCACTTTAATGAAACCAAAATACAGACACGCCCACCTCCACAAAACCCATTTAAACTAAACCTATTGAGTCTTTTCTATGTATTTAATAATAAACTCTGACACAAGTAGATCAGACATTTACATTTTGTTCAAGGTAAACCCACAGATTAGAAATATAAACAGCTCCATTCACTTCCTGTTCAGAACTGATAAGCTCCGCCTCTTCATTGTGAGATTTAACCGTAACAAGCAGCAGATTTTAAATTATTGTTTTATTTTGTTAGAAAAAGGGAAGTCTCAATATCAGATTTTAGATTTACGATTAGTGCAAGACTAAATATTCACCATTAGGATTCTAACAATCAAATCTTTTATTTTCTTTCATTCTTTTTGTCAAACGAGACACTTTTTCTCCAGTTTGTGACCAGTTTTGTCAAAAATGTTTAGATACATTTGTTTTACTTCAGTTTGTATCAAAAATAAGACTTAATTTATCCTTTATTCTTAAATCTAAACAAAATGCATTTGCCGCTTTCTGTAATTAAACTGACATTTGTACATTCCTAGTTTCTAAAGAATGAACTATATATATATATATATATAAATAGCTTTACCGTTTGTGAAGAAGAACAAGACACGTGTCAAAGGAGAGAGAGAGAGAGAGATGAAGAAAAGAAAGAGAGATAGAGAGATGAAGAAAGAGAGAGATCAAGAAAAGAGAGAGATAAAGAAAAGAGAGAGAGATAGAGAGATAAAGAAAGAAAGAGAGAGAGAGATGAAGAAAAGAGAGAGAGATGAAGAAGAGAGAGATAGAGATGAAGAAAAGAAAGAGAGACAGACATGAAGAAAAGAGAGAGATAAAGAAAGAAAGAGAGATGAAGAAAAGAGAGAGAGATGAAGAAAAGAGAGAGAGAGAAGAATGAAGAAAAGAGAGAGAGTGAAGAAGAGAGAGAGATGAAGAAAAGAGAGAGATGAAGAAAAGAGAGAGAGATGAAGAAAGAGAGAGATGAAGAAAAGAGAGAGAGAGATGAAGAAAGAGAGAGAGAGATGAAGAAAAGAGAGAGAGAGAGATGAAGAAAGAGAGAGAGAGATGAAGAAAGAGAGAGAAGAGAGACAGAGAGAGGGAAGGAGAAAGAGAGAAGGGGGAGAGATGAGGAAAAGAGAGACAGGACGAGTCAAGAAGATGAGGGAAGAGAGAGGGAGGGAGGGAGGAAAGGAGAAAGAAAGGAAAACAGGGAGTGAGGGGGGAGAGAAGGAAGGAGGGAGGGAAAAATAGAGAGGAAGGGGTGGTCGAAGGAGAGAGAGAAGAGAGAAGAAAGGAGAGAGAGGGGGAAGGGCAGAGAAAAAAAGAAGAGAGTGGTAGAGAATGAAAGAGAAGGCAGGGGGAGGAAAGGAAGAAAAGAGAGATGAGAAAGAGAAATAAAGGAGAGAAAGGGGAGGAAGAATGAGAGGGAGTTGGGAGAGGAGAGGATAGAAAAAGAGAGATAAGTGGTCAAACCAGACTTAACAGATCTCAGGTTTATCTGTGTCAGTATTTATAGTTTGAGTTCAGTTTGAGTGAGTCTGCAGCGTCCTCTGGTGGAAACAACAGCTCATTACATCAGAGCAGAGTTTATTTATTCTTCAAAAACTGTGACAAACCCTAAATTCATTCATTTAAAGCAACACCGTGTAACTTCTCCGTGTCAGAGGCGACTAAAGTAATAATATTCACGACTCCAGTAAAAGTACAGTTATGTGTCTGGTCTTGACTGAAGGAGGAAGAGAGGAATGTGTGTCTGTGATAGAAATAGTAACGTCCATAATCGATCCTCAGACTCCAGGACGGATCATTGCCTCCAAACAAACTCTCTTTATGATGAGGATTAGAAAACAGATGATAAAGTTGATCATTTTTACAAAACACAAGTTATAACCTTAATAAAAGTCTGATTTCTCTGTGGCTTTTTAAACTGGAGAGATTTTTGTATCTGAGTTAAAGTTGAGCTCATGATTCAGAGAGTGTGGCGCCCTCTGCTGCAGCTCACTGTCACTGCACCTCAGTCACAGAGAAAGACGCTGAGAAGGAAGAATCTGTAAACCCGGAGGCAGCACCGTCCCGACCCGCACTCAGAGGCTTCTTCTTCTTCTCTTCTGTGTTTCAGAGATGGTAGAGTAAGTTACTTCTAAATATTATTACACAAGTAAAAGTACAAAGTAGTGGTTCCAGTAAGAGTTTGTACTGAAGTCATTGTACGTAAGTATATACTGTATATGCAGAGGTGGCAAAAGTACTGAAGTTCACTACTCAAGTAAAAGTATAGAGGTTATGCACTGACATCATTTTGCTCAGCAACATTTAGAATGAGTGGCATTTCTTCAATGTATTTCTTTGTTGTCGTGGCAACGGCTTGTCTGTAACAACAGTTGATGATTTAGGACATTTTAACTGCAACAAACAGACTCAAAAACATCTTTTTAAGAAGAAAAAGGTCATAAGTTCAACTGTGTGTGATTTCAACGTCTGATAAATGTGAGAAGCTAAAGTTTATCTACTTTGCTACAACTGTTGACTTAATTTTCTTTTTTTACATGACAGTTACAAACCCAGTGCTCAGTAGACTTGTGGTGGGTTGAATTTATTATCAAACTGTAGTTTATTTTAACAGTTTTAGCTGTTTATTGAACTCTTACAAGAGAAAATGTCCTTTCTCTCCATTAACTCTCTCAGCATGAACATTTAGAATGTGTGATGTCACCTGCAGAACCTCTATCGGTACATGTGTAAAAATGACTCCAGTAAAAGTCAAAGTCCTGCTGAAATTCATTTACTTGAGTAAAAGTACAAAGTAAAACTTTGCAGATTTAAATGTAAAAAGTACAACCACAGTGCTAAATGTAACTCTCTCGTCTCTAGTTGTTAAAACGACTAGAATTCAGCAGATTCATCTTAATCTGAGTTATTTTAGCCAGATTAGAATGAGAAAGCTCATATTTGGAGCATATTTCATTTGTTTTTTTAGACATTTCTGTCGTTTTCAAGAGATTTGAGCTTTGAGATGTCTCTTTGCTTGATGTCCTTTTTATTGATCATAATAAATGGTCACACCAATTACACACTTAACACTGACC
The DNA here is from genome assembly GCA_038363315.1 of Mugilogobius chulae. Classification (NCBI taxonomy): domain Eukaryota; kingdom Metazoa; phylum Chordata; class Actinopteri; order Gobiiformes; family Gobiidae; genus Mugilogobius; species Mugilogobius chulae. The sequence continues at coordinate 68,571 of JBBPFD010000296.1, forward strand.
CTTACTTAGGCCTTTTCCTCTTCTTAACCCCTTGACGTCAGGTGTCCCGAATTCGTCACGTACCGTTTAAACTCAAATTGCGGCCGCTGTGTGAGGTGCACACATCCATTCTCGGGTTGGACATTTTCCTTTAGCCCTTGCGAAGAAATTGTGACCGCTTTTATTTTGGTGACCTCTTCCTGCTAAATGCTGCATCCTGTTGACGTGAGGGGACGCTACTTCTGAAGGAACTTGTACCTGGAGGCTTCTTCTCAGCGTTGGTCCGGCGAAATAAAGGTGAATTTCGACACCAAAAAAATATGTAGTTGCTAACGCTGTGCCTGTCTATGTGCTGTGTCAATATGAAGTCAATATGACAAATACTTTTGCCGTAATCGGAGATTTTCGGATTGTCCCGTTTTCGGGACACTGGGCCATAAAAGCCCTTGTTTTGACCATTTTACGTTGTTTTTGGTCTTTTACAGATGTTTAGGGGCTTTCCTTAGCAGTTGTTGGGTTAGTTATCGTCAAATCGTTGTGTTACACGTGTTTTTAAGTCACTACTCTGTGCTTCGATTCTATCACAGACCTGCCGCCATTGTTAGCAGTGTTTGTGTTTGGTTAGCATGAGAATGGTTTGGTGGATGTGCCTAGCTAGCTTCAGACGTGGTGTGCACCTCCGCCTGCTTTCTGATCCGTTCAGGCTCACGTTGTCTTTGCAACACGAACTTTAGTAACTGTTGTTGCACGTGTCTACAGGCTGTTGTACTCGCTTTATGGATCTACGAAGGCTACGGATGTTGTTGTGGTGCGTAAACTATGCTAACCTGGGACAACTCTGTTTAGCTTTTGTGATAAATTCCGGATTTTTTCGGGCTCGGTTCTGATTCATTCTGAACTCCGCCTTGTTTTAAATGTGTGATGTGTTGCTTTATTCATGAATTAATCGTGCAAAACCTCGCGTTTCATCGTTTTTGACTGGATAAGCGCATGGATTGTGTTGTGTAGCTACTGCAGTAGCTTGGGTGGCCCTGCTTTCCTCCATCTGCTTTCCAGACTCGCGTTTTCTTTGCAACACAACGTGTATTGACTGTATTATAAATGTATATTGTGTGTTTTTGTGGCAACTGTCTGCAGCCCTTTCATACTCGTTGGTCTGTGCGTCTACGCAGAAACAGACTGTGGCTGTGCGTAAACGGAGTCATTGCGTAATCCTCGTTTTGTGATAAGTTCTGGCGGTTATGACTCAGTCTGGATTCAGTTGTGTTTTAAATACGCGGTGGTGTGGTGTTATATTCTTGATTTTACCAGGCAAAACCACGTGTGTCTTTGTTTATTGTGGATAAGCCAGTTAATGGTTGTGCGTTTCTGTCCATCTGCGTCATGTTGTTTTGTTAGCAACACAAACTGTTTGACATGTGGTGTAAGCACAATCACTCCATGCATTAGTGATTAAACAGTTAAAATTATATTGCCAATGCTATATTATTACATTGAATAACTGTTGTGTAGGCTTAATGTTTATTTTCTGCATTCATTTCTGAGGTACCACCAGTGTGACAGCTGCTGTGAGGAGGACATCACTGCTGCTGCTGTGGGTGGATTGCCTCACCAATGTTGTGGGTATGTCTCTATCTCCATATTTAGATATAAATCATCTGGTAAAGCTACATTATGTAAGATTTATGGTGACAGGTGTATCACCTGCATGACTTTATCTCACTCTGTGTCTGCTACCACAGTGCGATGATCCTGCCATTACAATGAGGAGGACACGCTGCACCTGACAATACAGTGGACAACGTTCTGCACCTGACGTTACAATGAGGACAACGCTCTGCACCTGTCATTACACTGAGAAGGATGCTCTGCACCTGTCAGTTTAGTGAGGAAGGCGCTTTGCACCTGTCGTTATCATGAGGAGGGCGTTAATTACAGTAGAACAAAGATGTGACACTGAATACAGTCAAAAACTCCAAATCTGTCTGAGAAAGATGAGGTGTGCTTCCTTATTCAAACAGTCAGACTGTGCGATCACTATTATAGACATTTTTGATGATGAACCTTTGTGAATTGACAACAAAGTAACTTGAACCATCCTAAACTGTCTCCTAAGTGGCAGTATTTTGTTGGCACTATGTTGCACATGAGTGTTTTTTGATTTACCCAGGCTTAGAGAGCAGTGGTGCTGTGTATGCTGTATACCAGTAGTTGTATTTTGCACAACACAACGAGCCAACAGGTCACCAACAACATTGATTCGTTTTTCAAAATAATTGTATTGACAGATGGGCTTCTTTCCAAATTACAGTGTATCTCAAATAATACTATTTTGATTGCTGACAAACAAATAGTGCCAATATATGCTCTATATAGCATACATATTATATATACAGCACTATGCAATTATATACCATATTATATATGTTTTTGTTTTTTTTCTAAGGGTATTTTATTTAATTTTAACTTTGACAATATGTTTCCATGAATAAATCTGGTCAATAAAGTGTCTTAGCCCAGGTAGTGGTAGAGTTGCCCTATTGTATTCACAATTTCAGGCATATTTTAGGTCTGTCCTGGAAACCTAATTTATGAAAATTGGGCCATGACAATTGAAAAAGCTTCGTTTGCATCAAATTGACACATCAATAAAATATATTGAGAATACAAGTTGGAAAAATGTGTTTTTCTGTGACTTAGTTGCAAATATGGGTAATTTGTGTTCCCCTGTGGCCCAGGGTGCCTTTTTTGGCACGTACCCAAAAACTTTTTTATTTTTAGTGCTATTGAAAAAATTTCAACTGATCCTTGTTTTGGGGCCTAACTGAAGTAAAAATAAACATTCAAAAAAAATTTTTATTTTCAGAAAATAATTCGGGCGTCAAGGGGTTAACCTTTACTTAACCTGTGTAACTTTCTGATGCTGGTTGACTTGCATAATCCATTTGAAATAAAAAGATAAAACCACATTTTACGACATTCTCCAGTGACACAGAGGAGTTTTATGCTTCAGGTCGTCTCAGTGTGGGTCATAAAGTGCAGTCTCCGCCTCTGCAGATTCAGACTCTTGTGACAATAAAAGCTGAGAGTAAAAAGGAGCTGTGCAGACACGACGCTGACGCAGTGAGTATTTCTGCACGTTTACATTAAGAAAACTTTTTAAGAAAACTAGCTTTTCTAAACTGAAAACTGAAACACATTTGAGTTTTTACGAGAGTAATGACAAAGCTGTTTAAAAGAGTGAGTAAATAACATTATTGTAGTTAATTCTTGTCTCACTCACAGCTCACGTATGACCTCAGAATCTTCTACCAGTGCAAAGTGATGAATATTTTCTTGTGTTTTGTGATTTTGAAGCACTATTTTCTCTATTTTGTCTAAAGGAATAATAATATTTTCCACTGTTTACTGTTGGAAAGTGTCAAAAATCAGGACAACTGGGACAAAAAGCTTGAAAATGGGACAAAAACTGGGACAGTAAATAATTATATGTAACTAGGTCTCCCTACCGTACATATAATTATGATTTAGACTTTTCTTTTGTTTAGCACAACCGAGAGGTAGTAACTTTTCATGTGTTTGTGTTAAAAAGATGATGAATTTCTCACGTGATAAACAGGAAATTACTCCTTGTAATAAAAAGGAATCAACTGTAACAACTTACAAACAAGAAACCGCAAAGTGTCGTCTTATAGTTATATTTGTAAAACAATAACTGTAAATTAGATGAACTTTGATCCTTGTTTATAGTGTAGTTGGTATAATAAACTTTACAAGTCATACTGTATCTATAGTCCAATGTCCACCAATAAATACATTTATAATCTTCAAGATTAAAGAAAACAAGGCCACAAACAAAAACAAGTTTAATTCATCCGACCATGTTTGACTGAAAAGTGTAGGATTAGTTTAGAACAAGTTTAGTCATAGTTTTGTTCTTATAAACAGGAGACGTCTCTGTATGTTCTGTTCAAATGGACTCTTCTTCTGATTCCAGCTCCTACAACATGGACCCACCTGGACCTGGCCCCGGGTCTAAACCCAGACCTGGACCTGCTCCAGACTCTGTGTCTATGAGAAGTGACTGGTCTAAAGATGAATCTCCAGACTTTAAAGAATCTCGTCCTGAAGAGCAGAGGTAAGACTGACATTTGAACAGTTCTTTTCTCACTGATAAACAGACAAACTGAGCAGGGCTGTTACTGGGCCACTGCCTCCTCAATCAAACACTTTATTCAAGTTGATTCTCTTTCCTGTTTTGTCCTGGTCATGTGAGAGTTAAACTTAGACATAAAAACAGTTCCAGTTTAAAGTTTGGTCTCACCTTCTCAGAGGCGTAGTACAACACTTCTTTGTCGGCTCCTAAAACATAATCGTGTTTGATGAATGTACACTCAAGGAAAAAAGAAACACAACATTTTTATTTTCGAAAATTCCTTAAAAAACGAGTTACATTTGTAAAAATGTGTTACATCATGATTTGAGTCCATAGTAAGCTGAAGACAGGTGAACAGATTTCTTGGTTTGGCTTGACTGATTGTGAGAACAATAAAGAGTGCATTACAGGGTCGTTTATTCACACAAACTCATGTTTGAAACTCAGAGTTAGTTGACTTTTACCGCTGGTTAACTGTGCTCAAGTCTTCTCTATAAAAGGCACCAGAATGAAGCCGAAAACACACTTCTTCTCGATGCCACGATTGTCTCAACCAGAGAGGGATGGAGCTATTGGCAGCTCCAAGTTGGATGGTGTTGTCTTGTGTCTCCAGGGTGTTTGAAGTCCACCGCTCTACCATTAGTCGTCTTGTGGAGCGATACCAGGCCACTGGTTCCTCTAACGACCGCCCTCGTACTGGTGGCCCCTGTGTAACGACCGCTGCACAAGACCAACCGCCCCGCTGTCCAGGGCCAACGGGGGTCACGTGAACTGTTGACAGTCTGATGAAACTTTGTCACTTTTGGTTTGGGGGTTGCTCTCATTGAAGGATGGGTTAAATGCAGAGGACAAATTTCCCTACGGGGACAATAAAGTATACCTTACCTTACCTCATGTTTGGTTGTGTTATTGGACTTGAAAATGTGTAAACGCCGCAAGAGTTTGCCTGAGGATTAGAAATGGATGTAGGGTTCATATGAAACAGGCGGATCTCAAAAATAAATTATTCTGCCCCCAAAAACTCCAAAAACTGAGTGTTGCATTTCTTTTTTCCTTGAGTGTACTTTTCTCATTCACTGTTGCTAATACACTCACACCTGTGTTTTCTACTTTACACATAATAATAACTGACTCATTTATATTCACTTGTTTTTGTCAGAAAATAATCTCTTTTCTAAATCACAAAACATGTTATTATAGAACTGCTTGATCATGATGTAAATATGAGTCTCAATGATTTAAATCACAATTATTCAAATGATTATCTGCTCAGAGAGAGCACAGAGCATTAGAGCCTCTTAAATGCAGAGTGAAGAGATAAAATCAAGGTAATGTTTATTAAGGACAATGTACAATCACATTAAGCACAAAGGCAGAGACTAGAGACATCACGATATCAAATTTTAGTGTTACGATTATTGCAAGACAAAATATCACGATTTAAAGGGGCACTGTGTAAGAAAAAAATAAAAATAAAGTGATCCACGTAATGTCCACTTTTGAACACCAGGGGAGCATTTCCAGTGCATTTTGCCTAACTACCATGCTGACATCTAGCGTCAATATTCACATTCCGGACGTAATAAAACATTTCAAATACGTATAAATGTATCACAATTGATGTGGATTGGTTAACAGAGCTCTCTTAAGTATTCATGTTGTAAAGAATAAATATGATTTAAATGTTTGTGGACTATATGTGTATTCCATGATAGCGGCTTAACAAGTCTAGGCTTATCCTAAAATCCTGAGCTGAAACTAGCTTCATCTCCAACTTAAGCCTCAAGCCGTTCCATGAAAGAAATAAGCCTGGGTCTGAGCAACGCTAATTCAAGCTTGAAGCTTAATCTGCGCTCTGAGCACGCTCCCGCTGAATGTGACGAGGCCAGATCAATGGAGCGAAGACATCACTGAGAATCAGAGAGAAAAGCGTTTATTTTACATGATCTAACTGAAACACGAGAGGAGCCAAAGTGCACACTGACTATTTTGATTTGCATCGCAAAAGTTTTCAGTTTATACTGGTTTATTCTGATGTGGGGAGCGAGAGGCAGCCCCTCCCCTCCTGTTCACTGCTGGAGAAAGACGAGGCAGTTTACTGCAGAGATCCAGAGGATTTATCATCGTATTTGTGAGTAGTAGGCTTATCGTTTTCTAATGCAATGCGCTGTTTTCCACTCCACATGTGGAACTAGTCCCGCTGCGTACAAAGTTGTCGCATAACTCTTCACAACCAGAACTAACCAATCACAGCAGAGGATGAGGGGACGTGGTGTGACAGGGTCAGAGACGAAAAGATGCTTTAGAGAAATAGCTGCATGTCTGTGTTAAAACCTTTGTAGTCCAGATACAAACAACAAGTTAATTTTCCAGTTAAATATGTGGCTCTTTGTGCTGCCTATGTGGCGTTTGCTCTTACAAACGCGTCTTTCCACAGCAAGAGTGGCTCAATAAAAAAAAAAAAAAGGAGAAAAGAAACAGCGAAAGCGGCTCTTTGGTGCCAATGCCAAGTAAATAAAAGTGAATACAAAGTGACTTTATAAGTTGTGTTGGGACAGACAGAGAGATTTCACACAGTTGTGGAAGTGTGTGAGGATAAACATGAGATGTAGATCTTTCTTTAGACGTTTTTTGAGACAAAGCTAAAATAATCTTGACAGTTAGCCTGGTCCCGACCAGGTTTATGTCTGCGCACCTGTTACTGCGGCAACTCAGCGTCACCTCTGGTTAGCCGCGTTAGTGGAACGGAAATGGAGATTTCATAAGCCTAGATTGGCCAAATAAGCCAGGCTTTGGCTTTAGCTCGCTTCATGGGATACCCCCTAGAAGTGATAATTAAAATTCCTCTCAATCTTACACAGTGCCCCTTTAACGATTATTCACAACTACGACCAAATTTTATGAAATCTAATTTTCTTAATAAAATAAAATGCTAATCTTATGCTAACTTATGTTTTAATTTAGAATGAATGAAAAAACGTCATATTTCTGCCTCTAAAATGGATTGAAAACATAATTTTGCTTCAAAATAATAATGACATTTATTATTATTATTATTATTATTATTATTATTATTATTATTATTATTATTATTATTATTATTATTATTATTATTATTATTATTATTATTATTATTATTATTATTATTATTTGACCTCCAGCTGTTTGTTGATACCATTAATTGAATTTTTTAATCACAAATTTAATTTTCAGTGTAAAATACAAACAAAATGTATATATTTGGGACATAGCAACATATGAGCCAGATATTGGTGTTTTTTCTATAAACTGTTGCCAAAACTGTAACTGATATTAGTGAACTATAGGAATTTAATTTTACTTTAAAATTGCCACAAATATTATTTTTTTGTTCCTATGATTATATTGTGACTTGAATAATCTCGATTATCGATTAACCTAATAATCTCGACGTCCCTAGAGACACTTGTACCAGATTGTAGCTTTTACAGTTAATTTCCATCTGTCGTCCTGGAGAGCTCACAGAGTTACACAGCAGGATACAAACGTTGTGTTTTACGTGTTTGTTCAGCGTGATGGTAATTATGTTTTAAATGACCAACATGTGACGACACGGTGAACATCCCTGTTGTCAACTGTTGTAAATGTTTTCTACAAGTGTAAAGAAACTGTCTGGGACCTACTGAACACACTTATGACTTAATCATGATTACACAATTACACAAGTTTTACTATTGATTACAAATATAATTATAATTGGAGTTTGATTAATTACACAGCCCTATGTTATTTATTTAATATTAGAAAAACAAGCATTTGGAGAAAGCTTGAAGCCTGATCATTATGAACTCACACAACCATGAATATTAATATTATTATACGACACACATCAGTGTATTAGATCGATTAACATTAACATTAAAGTTTACCATAACAGCTCTTAACTGTCATTTGTTGTGAGGAAACTAGTCCCTCAGGACCACAGTCTGACACCTGCACCTTCTTATTCAATGTTTTTCTTTTCTGACATGGATCCACCTGGACCTGACCCGGGTCTAAACCCAGACCTAAACCTGCTCCAGACTCTGTGTCTATGAGAAGTGACCGGTCCAAAGATCATCCTCTAAACTTTAGAGAATCTCCTCCTGAAGACCAGAGGTAAGACCTTGTTAATCCAGAGCTCTGACATGTTCTCAGGACAGCGCCACCTGCTGCTCATCCTTCATCAGTGCAAACAGTGCTCCTGTGTTTGAATGGAGCTGCTCTCAGTCTGAGACAGATGAGTTCAGGTGGGACAGGATCACAGGGTTTTCTACAGATTGTACAGAGTCTCAGAGAATCAGCTGCTCTGAACCAGGACTGCTCTGAACACTGGAGATTAGGTTTATTATGGCTTTGGATTTAGGTCTTTCTTGAGAATCAGGACAAAAACAGACTTTGAACATGACTTTTTAAAGTCATTAAGCTTTTTTTTGTAACCAATGTTTAACAATATTGAAGTACAGTGTGGACACCAATGGATAACACAGTAAAAATCTTATTGTATATCGCATCACAAGGCTCACAGTGATAACCCCCCCCCCACCAGACAGTAACTCCAGAGCTATCAGAAGATAAAAGGTTGGCTGTACAAGTGGAGGAAGACACTGAAACAGGAGTGTGTTTAGATCAGGGACGTCAAACTGCAAATGTTGGAGCAGAAGCTGCGCTGTATCTGGACTGACACATGAATGTGCCTTGTGTCGTCACGCACACGTACGGCAGAGTGTAAATGCAAGCTCTAGGAAGTCCTTTGGTTTGATTGTAAGGCTGAAAAAAAAAACGCTCTTACATTGGATTCAAGGTAAGCAGCGGTGCAATAGGCTGCGATTGCACCAAAAGGGGCTATGTTCCGCAGCTGATAACTAGCTCTTCTGATTGGACAAGGATGTTTTATGGCATTTTATTCAGGTCTTGATCAACTTTAAATACACACCTCGCACCTATCGCCTTAACAACGAGCTCCCCTGCATGAGACTAAAGTAAATAAATGATTGTATTGTTTCACAGGGAGCCAGGCCCAAAGGAGCAGCTGGACGCCATATTCAGGGTGAGTCGCCCACGACCGCAGCATGTGTGGGCTTCTCTGAGGCTCTCCTCAGGTTCTCTCTTTGACTAAAACTCTTCTCTTATTGTTCTGTTCCAGCGTCTGGAGAAGGACGTCCTGACTTTTGTCAAAGAGCAGCTGCAGAGGCTCCACAGGCTCCTGGCCTCAGATTACCCAGAATGCTCTGAGAGTGAGGAGGAGGAGCAGAGCAGCAGAGAGGTTCTGAACATCACCCTGGACTTCCTGAGGAGGATGGACCAGGAGCAGCTGGCCCAGCGCCTGCAGCACAGTAAGAACTATGTTACTGTCCATCTGAGGAACAGCTCCTGGATCTGATCTGTTTAACTGAACTTTACAATAAAAATACATGATTTACTCACATCTGAGTGAAGATGTTTTCACAAATCAGAAGGAGCTTGAGCTGACAGTGGTTTGTTTCTCTGTTTGTGTCTTTATTCAGAAACTGCTGTTGGAGTTTGTAAAGATAAACTGAAGTCACATCTGCAGCAGAGGTTCAGTCGTGTGTTTGAGGGCGTGGCTAAAGCAGGTGACTCCGCCCCCCTGAACCAGATCTACACAGAGCTCTACATCACAGAGGGCGGAGCCTCAGAGGTCAACCAGGAACATGAGGTCAGACTCATGGAGAGTGCGTCCAGGAGAGCAGCCGCTCCAGAGAAAACCATCACATGTGAAGACATCTTTAAAGCCCGCCCACATTCACCAGAGCCAATCAGAGCGGTGCTGACGAAGGGCGTGGCCGGCGTGGGGAAAACAGTGCTGACTCAGAAGTTCAGTCTGGACTGGGCTGAAGGCAGGGCCAACCAGGAGCTGCAGCTGCTGTTCCCGTTCACTTTCAGAGAGCTCAATGTGCTCAGAGACACACAGTTCAGCCTGGTGGAGCTGCTGCAACACTTCTTCAGTCCATCCAAAGCTCTCTGCAGCTTCCAACAGCTCCAGGTGCTCTTCATCTTTGACGGTCTGGACGAGTGCAGACTTCCTCTGGACTTCAGCCAAACCCGGGTCCTGACTGACCCCACAGAGTCTGTCTCAGTGGACGTGCTGCTGGTAAACCTCATCAGGGGAGCCTGCTTCCCTCCGCTCTCCTCTGGATAACCACACGCCCTGCAGCGGCCAATCAGATCCCTGCTGAATGCATCTCCATGGTGACAGAGGTCAGAGGGTTCAATGACCTGCAGAAAGAGCTTTACTTCAGGAAGAGGTTCACAGACGACACAATCATCTCCCACATCAAGAGCATCCGCAGCCTCTACATCATGAGCCACATCCCGGTCTTCTGCTGGATCCTCTCCACAGTTATACAGAAGCTTCTGGAACAAACAGAGAAACCAGAGCTGCCCCAGACTCTCACACAGATGTACGTCCACTTCCTGGTGGTGCAGGCCAAAGTCCAGAACATCAAGTATCAGCAGGGATCAGGAGCAGACCTTCACTGGACTCCAGAGACCAGGGAGATGGTTCTGTCTCTGGGAAAACTGGCCTTTGAGCAGCTGCAGAAAGGAAACCTGATCTTCTACGAGAGTGACCTGAGCGAGTGTGGGCTGGACGCTGCAGCGGCCTCAGTGTACTCCGGAGTGTTCACACAGGTCTTTAGAGAGGAGCCAGGCCTGTACCAGGACAAGGTCTACTGCTTCATCCATCTGAGTGTGCAGGAGTTTCTGGCTGCTCTTCACGTCCATCAGAGCTTCTTCAGCTCTGGACAGAACCTGCTGTCACCACCACACTCCTCTGAGAGTCCTGAGTCTGAGGCAGCCTTCTACTGCTCTGCTGTGGACCAGGCCTTACAGAGTCCAAACGGACACCTGGACCTGTTCCTGCGCTTCCTCCTGGGACTGTCTCTGCCGACCAATCAGAAGCTGCTGCAGGGTCTGCTGACTCAGACAGGAAGTAGCTCAGGGACCAATCAGGAGACAGTAAAGTACATCAAACAGAAGCTGAATGAAAAGGGTTTGTCTGCAGAGAGAAGTCTGAACCTGCTCCACTGTCTGAACGAACTGAACGACCACAGTCTGATGAAGGAGATACAGGAGTATGTGAGGAAAGGAACATTCTCTAGTTTAAAATCTCCTGCTCAGTGGTCGGCTGTGTCCTTCCTCTTACTGTCCTCAGACTCAGACCTGGAGGAGTTTGACCTGAGGAAATACGGTGCCTCAGAGAAAGCTCTCCTGGGTCTGCTGCCGGTGGTCAAAGCCTCCACCAAAGCCCTGTGAGTCCAGACTGTGTTTAAACTCTTGTGTCATGGTTCTAGTCTCTCATGTCCCTCTCTGTCTCAGTCTTTGTGCCTGTGGACTGTCTCCTCACTGCTGTGGTCCTCTGGCCTCAGTCCTCAGCTCCTCCAGTCTCACACACTTGGATCTCAGTCACAACGACCTCCAGGACTCAGGAGTGGAGCTGCTGTGTGACGGACTGAAGAGCGCCCCCTGCAGACTGGAGACTCTCAGGTGAGACGCTCCCATGATGCACTCTGCTCCTTGTGTCCACATGAGTGTAATGCTGTGTGTCTTTAGGCTGTCTGGATGTCTGGTCTCACAAAGGGGCGGGGCTGCTCTGGCCTCAGCTCTAAGCTCCGCCCACTCCCATCTGACAGAGTTAGATTTGAGCTACAACCATCCAGGCCCCTCAGCAGAGCTCCTGACCGCTCTACGGGACGACCCCCACTGCCCCCTGGACTCTCTCAGGTCTGCTCCTGGTTCAGTGGGTCTCTGGTCCATGGTTGGTCCAGGTCTTGGTCTCTGGTCTGGTCTAAACTGGACTTGTGTGTTTCAGGTTGGATCCTGCTGGAGAACAGTGGATGGTCCCAGGTCTGAGGAAGTGTGAGTCTCTGTGTTTCATTCACTTCATCAAAACAATAACATTATGTAACTTTATCAGACTTCTGCTCTTCACAGTTTTAGAGGAAATATATGTTTATCTGACCTCACAACAAAGAAGACCAAACACAAATACACTTACAAGTTTTAAATTTTTATTAACTCTTTCCCTGCACAAATTCTGGGTTGAAAATGTGACACACGACAGGCTTTTAGTCTAACTGACTCATTAGCTCTAATATTATTATTCTGAACTATTCATCTCTGTCAAGAATCTTAGAATCTGTGCAAAGACTTTAAAGCAAGAAAAGAGCAACACTTCAGAATCAAGAAAAACAGGACTTTATTTATTTATTTATTTATTTGAAAAGGGACAGTCTTGAGTCCCTCAGACATTGAGCCTTATTTTAATAATTAAAGTAACATTATTTTGATGAAATGAAAAATTCAAGCAACATAAAACTGAATAAATCACATAAATTAGGTTCATATTTTTCTCTAAGTCTCAATACATTACATTTAAGTCAGTTCATAGATTTACTGTATTAAACATGTTTTACATCTGTATAATTCATATAATATAACATATATATGTTTGTGTTTTCAGATTCCTGTGAGTTTTCTCTGGATCCAAACACAGCTCACAGAAAACTCAAACTGTCTGAGGACAAACAGACAGTGACCTGTGTGAGAGAGGATCAGCAGTATCCAGATCATGAAGACAGATTTACAGACTATGAACAGGTCCTGAGCTGCACTGGCCTGAGGGGGCGCTGTTACTGGGAGGTGGACTGGAGGGGAAGGGGGTTTCTACAGCAGTGAGTTACAGAGGAATCAGACGGAGAGGAAAGACAGAGGAGTGTTGGTTTGGAGGCAATGATCAGTCCTGGAATCTGTGGATCAGTTATGGACGTTACTCTTTCTCTCACAACAACAGATACACAGTCCTCTTCTCCTCCTCCTCACGTGTCTCAGGTCGAGTGTCTGTGCTGTTGGACTCTGAGGCTGGATCTCTGTCCTTCTATGACGTCGACTCTGATGGAAAACTGTCCCACATCCACACCTCCAGCTGCTCCTTCACTGAGCCTCTGTTTCCTGGGTTTACACTGTGGAAAGAAGGTTCCTCTGTGTCTGTGGTGGATCTGAGGAGAGCGCCCCCTGCTGGACCTCTGTGACTATAACAGAAATATTACAGTATTTGAAAGTTACACTGTGTCTCTTTGAATGAATGATTTTTGTGTTTGTCACACTTTTGAAGAATAAATAAACTCTGCTTGTCTGAATGTGTTGATGTAATGAGTTGCTGTTTCCACCAGAGGACGCTGCAGACTCACTCAAACTGAACTCAAATTATAAATGACAGATAATCCTGAGATTTCTCTTTCTCTCCTCCCACTGACACTGTTCTTACTCTTGCTTCCATCTCTTTTTTCTCCCATTTTCTCTCCTCCCTCTTCTCTCTTTTACTTCTCTTAACATTCACAAAACTATTTTATTATTTCAAATACACGTTGCACTGATTTGACTTCAGACTAAGACAGTAGCTGTGTAATTTAAGTTGTAAAACCTAAAATGTTCAGTAGATTGAACCATGACGCTGTGGTAGAACTAGACCCGAGCTGTGCGTTCACAGTCACTTCCAAGCACACTCCTCATGATGTTACAGAGAGTAAGTAGAAAAACGTCAAATAAAGTCAAATATTCTGGTTTATGTGTCTAATAACTTGTTGTAAACAGGCTTATATTTGTATGCAGGGTGCGATTTGTCAAAAAAACAGAAGGGGGGATAGAAAATTATAAGTAATTTTACACGTGCACCACGTGCACGCGCATACTATGCACGCGCGCTACACGCATGCGCACCAGTACACGCGCGCCACTGCAATCGCGTCTCTCCTTCCAGTGTTCATTCCGTTTCTTTTCCACTCGCAACTAACAAGCTTATGGCGCGCATTGGCGCGTTTCCTCCCAAAATGAACAGACAGTACATAAAGCTCCGCAGAGCCCCGGGTTGGTCCTGCCTCTCAGCCCAGCTCTCGCGGCACCGGGTTCTACAAACAGGAGCAGTGCAGTTCGTCACCTAATACATGTCTTGTCCAGTTTTGAATCGCATCACACGTCAACATTTTTGTGTCTCTGTTCCTGACTTGATTTTCCCGCTCTGCTTGTCGCACAGTCGTGGATTAACCCTCTGGGCGCCACCGTCGCAATATTGCGACACGTAACTTCACCGGAGAAAACGGCCTCTCTCTCTTGTTAAAATCAAAAACACTGTTTCTACATGCTTCCACTAGATGGCCGACATCCAGAGCTTTCTTTTAAGCCCAAAATTACCATAGGTTCCTATTGGATAAAACTCAACGAGGGCGGGTCAAAGGGGCTGCTTTTTTAAGTCAGCTGTGTGTGAAGAGAAGCGAGAGGGAGACGAGGCGAGGCAGCGCTGGTCTGACTTTTTGCGAGGCAATACTGGTGAAAACTTTCATTAGAGTGAAGGCTTTGAGCCTGATACTGGTAGATTCACGTTGTGAGGAAGACGAATACGTTCTCAGACGATGAGAGCGGGAGTGAGAGTGAGAATCGGTACGCTGATCTCAGCAGCGGTAGAGCCACGGCAGCCGCTCCGGGCGCTCCGCTTGGAGGGACAAATAACAGCGCGGACTGATCCGAAACAAACTTTTCCTGTTACAAAACACGTGTAGCACATGGGGCAGGGATAGTATGTAGGTTCTAGAAGGAGGGGGAGAGTGGTTACGGAGGTAAACGCCACCGCCGAAGTCCCCCCAGGCATCAGTGCGAGGAGGCGAGGGAGAGCGGCAGGACGCACCGCGGAGGTTAGCAGGGGGAGGAGGCGTGGAGAGAATTTACTCTTATTGGTGCTATTTCTAATTCATTATTCCTCTAAAAAATGAGAAAAAAAAAAAAAAATAAAGCATGTATATCTCCCTGTTTTTACTGTCAAAAAACAATCATATTCAGCGCTCTAAAAACATGCAATAATAAGGACATAACATAAATAATATTCTACATATATACAATATATTACCATATTTATAATCTTTGATTAATACCTAACACTTTTCCAATTTAT
Organism: Mugilogobius chulae; assembly: GCA_038363315.1. Classification (NCBI taxonomy): domain Eukaryota; kingdom Metazoa; phylum Chordata; class Actinopteri; order Gobiiformes; family Gobiidae; genus Mugilogobius; species Mugilogobius chulae. The sequence goes on from JBBPFD010000296.1 coordinate 83,687, forward strand.
AGTAGAGCTCTATCTTAAAGTAAATTTAAGCTACAGCCTTTGGAAAGTTGGAGAGTAAAAACCGCATTTCCACTGAAAAAAACCTTGGCGCCCAAAGGGTTAAACCATGATCTCACAGGGCAGAGGACAGAGCAGCAGCCCAGCGGCTCCGAGTGACCAAACTCTATGTTCATTATTGAAATCTGTCCATTTAAACTATGCTTGTGCGCGCAGAAAAAGTTAGAGGAATAGCCAATCAGAAAAGGACTGTGTGTGAAAGTGTACGCTGACGTTATTGGCTGTTATGAGAGCTGCCTGTTGAGCGGAGGAGAAGCACCGGGAGAAGGGAAAAACCTCAATGAGACTACGCTGGGATTGATAGAACACTTTGAAAATTAGGATGTGAAACACAGTCTTTGTTATTTTTTATCCCCCCTTACAAATAATACAAGGTAAAAGCAGAAGGAGGGATGTGGAAATTATAAGCAGAGAGAGGGACAGACAAACCAGAGGTAGGGATAATCCCTCCCATCCCCCCCAGCAAATCGCACCCTGTTTGTATGGCTCATATTGGAGTATTTGTATGTTATTAATTACTACTCTTCATGTGTTTTTTATTCTCTTTTGAGTTTCTAAGTGCAGATCCTTCTTTGACCAGTAGATGGCACGAGTCGCACGGTGTTGGTTCATGAACCAGACTTCTTCTCTGCTCGACACGTGACGTGAGCTAAACACTAACGCTGGATTTACACTAAGTGCAACTTGGATGCGAGTCGTGACTCGCGCGAGTCACACAGAACTTAGAAAGTGCTTAAAACCAATGCGTTGATTTACACCGTGCTCCGACATGTCCGACTGCGAGTGCGAGAGTCGCGCGACTCTGCGGAAAGAATCCGCATGAAGTCTATTTTTGTCGGAGACCGCAGCGGTCTGGTGCGGCTTTCATTCATTATACGAGCGTTCTCGCGGGAATCTACGTGACTCCACGTGACTTTGGACGAAACCGGACCGCAGTTGACAGCATCTGGTGTAACAGGCACTTAGCAAGAAACCCGCACGTGTCCCGACCCGCACTCGCCTTGCAGTCTGTGTAAATCCACCGTAATAATCTACTTTTGTGACTGTTAGGCCCTTTCCGAAACCGCCTCCTCCTTCCTTTTCCTACGCACTATTCCTCACTATGCGCGTTCCCGTGAAGGAGCCGCCACATTAAGCACTGTACAAAACCAATTAGCAATCAGTGTAAGTGGGCATAAAGTCCTCATTTGCCAAGTCGGCAATGATGCTTCCTTCAGAAGGCAGAGTAACAGAAAATGTCGTCCGACCAGGAGGATCGGCAAGAAACTTTCAAATGTAAGTTCCATAGTATGATTCGCTATCGCTGTCTGTGAGAATTTATTACTAATCTAAAATCATTCTGTTAGGGACCACTGCAAAAACAAAACAACTAATCAAAAAACGAGCAGAATATGAGCATTTGTTTGCAACCAAAAAAAGAAATTCTGCACAAAAGGCATGGAAGTAAGTAATTCTAAACAGTTAGGCATATTTTTAATTTCAGCTTGATTGACAGAAGTGGACCTTTAAGTGATTAATGCATGTCTCTGCAGAATTATTGTAAATGAGCTTGGATTGGATGAACAGATCACCATTAAGCAAACTGCAAAAAAATGGGACAACCTGAAAAAAAAATACAAGGTAAGATTTTACACTACCACTCACGCTATATGGTTTTCATGCCCTTTTAACACACTTTTTGCTGCAGGATTTAAAAAAGCCACAGACCGGTCGTGGTACTGAAGGAGAAGAAACTCCTTCGACCTGGCCATATTACCTGGACATGCATGAGGCAATTGGCTGCAGGCCAGCAGTCACGCCACCTGTACTGGTTGCCTCATGCATGTCCAGCCCCTCATGCAGTGCGGGAACCAGCGCTCCATCCATAACCCCCGCATGCAGTGCGGGAACCAGTGCTCCATCCATAACCCCCTCATGCAGTGCGGGAACCAGTGCTCCATCCATAACCCCCTCATGCAGTGCAGGAACCAGTGCCACATCCATAACCCCCTCATGCAGTGCGGGAACCAGTGCCACATCCTCGGGACCGAGTAGCTACGCACCAGTGTCTAAAAAACGCAAAAGAATTGATGACGCAGTCTCTCTTCTGAAAGAGGAAAGCACAAAAGAAGACGAACGCCACAGTGACATGCTTCAGCAAAATGAAAAACTAATGTCATTGTTTCAACAAATGATCGATAAAATGTAGGCCTTTATACTAAATTTTGTATGGTGTTTGTTGTCTGGTCTATATATTGTCTTATTTTTCATGCTATGGCTTTCAGCGAACTAGGTGAATTCACGTTGTAAAATGTGATTATGTCCAGTTAGGCTTATATAGTTAAAAATCTACTTTTCTGAAGTAGGCCTAGTTCCAGAAAGAAAAGTTTACTTTGGTGATGTTTCTAGTGACAGGGAAAAAACACCTTTATATGAGAAATAATTGTATTTGGCCTCCTTCTGAAATAGGCTAACGTTGTGTGATGTAGGTCTACTTTTTTGTGGAAAAGCTTAGTTTTACTACTGTAGAATGTTGGTTCCTTGAAGTTAATATTTTGGTTCCTTATCCCGCTGTGGGTAAATTTAGAATGGCCTACAATTATATGTAGGCAATACACGAGAAGGGGGTTTCCATTTAGCATTCTAATAAGCATCTTTTTTATTCCCAGTTTAGCATTTTGTCAGCATTTGGTGTGAATGGTTACAAATCAAAGAAGGGTTAGTTTCATTGTCGTTTTAATGATCCACAATAACTTCAACAAAAAATCATATGGCCTCCAAAACAAAAAAATACACTAACCAAAAATGTGAGGCTAAATGCAGCTATAAATAATCGTGGTCATTAAGATGCGCAGCCAACTGAGCTGGAGCAGAGACACGGGCAGCTATTCGGTCTCTCATGATCTCGCCAGTACGCTCATGTAGTACAGGGGGTGGCATGTCTTCATCTGCTTCTTCTTCACCATCTTCCACCTCGACGAGGTCATTTGTGGCCACGCAGACATTGTGAAGAAACGCACAGCATCCGATAATGATTGGCGCGAACGTCGGGCTAACCTCCAGGGCCTTGCTTAAAGTTGCACGCCAGCGTGCCTTCATCATCCCAAAAGCGCGCTCGATTACAGAGCGCGCTTTTGAATGGTGCTGGTTGAAGCGCTCCTGCACTCTCCCGAGCAGTGGCTGTTTAAAAGGAGTAAGGATTCCTATTGGCTGCACCAGACAAGGATATGCCCCATCGGCCAACAAATAATAGCCAGGTGGAGGATATTGAGCATTGGTAAAGATGGGGCTATTCTGCAGCACTCTGGCGTCGTTGACGGAACCCGGATAGCCAACAAATATGTCTAGGAAGCGGCCTCTGGCGTCACAAATGGCCTGCATTTGTATGGATGCATAAAGTTTATAATTTATGTAGTCAGCAGAATAATGGTTACCCGGTGGCCTAATTCGTATGTGGCATCCGTCCATTGCACCCGCCGCTCGGTCAAAAGCCGGGTTTTGTGCCAACGTGGCAAAACCCTGGCAGATGTTAGGGAGTTCTTCGACTGAGGGAAAAGAGATGACCTCCGGGAGCTTGGCGGTGATTTTACCACTTACGCGGTGTATAATGTCGTGCACCGTGCTCTTAGGCATTCCAAATGTTGCACTCACAACTGTGAGAGAGAGGCCATGACCCAGATAATACAGAAAGACCAGCAGCTCCATGTCTGGCTTCCAGCCGTGGTCTTTAATGTTTGGGATGCGCTGGAGAAGGTGATGGAATGTTTCCCTGGAAACCCGAAAATCATTTTTCATGGAAGCTTCGGGATTTGCGTAAACGGCCATTATCGGGCAGCTTGTATTTATTTTCAAATACAACCCTCTTTCCTGTGGAAACAGTGGTATATTATTTATTTAAAATTAATAGGCCTACTGCATAGTTCATGCAATATTTTCTGAATAGGCCTAATATAGATCCAACGTAAATAAACAATAAACAAAACTACAATAAACAAACCACTATGTAAAAAAAAATTCTGTACCTCTTTCCATTGAATGAACAATGTTAATATGCGTTTTAATTGCCTGCGACGTCTGATACGGCGTGCATTTTGATTTTTAATCATTTGATGCAGCGGATGTTGCGTCGTGGTCGTGTCTCCATTTTCCGTTTTAGAAGGTAGAAGGACTAGTGCATCCGAAACCACTCCTTTATGTAGAGAACTAACAAAGGTAACTCTGTTCAGCTGTGTAGGAGCCTTCAAGGAGGAGTTAGCAGAAGTGGGGAGGAGAAGGAAGGAGGAACTGGTTTCGGAAAGGGCCTAGACTGTGTGTGAGGCGTTGAGACTCGTCTGTCGTGATGTTCACAAACTGTGTCACTGCAAAGGCCGGTGTCGTTTCTATTGTTAGTCAGAGTTTCTGCAGGTCTTAAAACAGAAGTATTTTTACTCAAGTACTGCACTAATCTGGTGACTTTTTACTTTTACTTCTTACTAGGGCTGGGCAAAAAAGCGGCGCTTGCTTCTCCTTACAGGCTTCCGTAGGGCAGTGTGTGCTCAGTTGTAGTCTTTTACGCGCAGCTAAAGACATGTGCACATTAAAATTGTTATTGTGTTTGGTCTTCAGAAAAGAAATATTAATCACCAAAGTCAGCCTGTGAAGTTGTCATGTCTTCGTGCCCCTGTGTCTGTGCCGCAGTCCCCCTTATGCTAACAACAGCCGCTAACATTGCTAACAGTAGCTGGCGCTTTTGTGCTTGTTCATGCTTAGTGACTTTTCAAAATGAAAAACGAATCCAGCGATTGCTAGAGCAGAATCAGAGCTTTAAAAAGAGGTATAGCATGCCCCTAAAGGACGTAGTTTAAGGTAGTTTTTAGTTGAAAACCCTTCGCAATGCTAAACGTGGTGCTGCAGGTTAGCGCGGCGAGCACAGACGGCAAATTAGGATTAAAAAAATCATAAAACGCAATTGCAAGCAGCCTTATTACAGTTGTTTAGCAGAAATTCATAACTCAAATGGCTTTAACAAACAAGAAGCGCTGCAGCGCTGACAGGAGAGAGAGACAGAGGGGCAGGATTAGCTTTGGTCAAATCATGTTTACTGGCTTACATTTTATTATACGACTTAGTGTACTGAAATATGAATAGGCTTATAGTTTTGAAAAATAAGATGTGAATGGCATTTTTTTTCCATTGCACTATACAAATTGTTTTAAAAAAGAACCTCATTCTATGTTTTGGACTTGTTCTATGTATTTTAAATTCTGAATCACAGCATTATTGGAGTGTTTTAGAAATTATATCTATTGCACGGTTATTAAAAAAAATAATAATAATAGAATTTTCTTTAAAAAATCGTCCAGCCCTACTTCTTACATTTTCATGAACTATCTGTACTTTCAAAATAAGTTAATTACTTTTATGCATCCACAGTTTTTTCTTCCCAAAGCCGATGCAGATCTGCTGTGATGATTTATATTCAGACTTTTTCCAGTTAAACAATTAAATCCACAAACTGTCTAATTATTATTTTTACTTCTTCAGGAGGATTGACAATGATAAAGGAGGATTAAATCATAAAACAGACAAACATAAGACATACGTAACAAACAATTATAAACACACACATAACAATATATAAAACAATAAGGATAAGAAGCAATAATAAGAAAAGTAAATGAAGAATAAGTAGAAAAATAAAAAGGAGAAAAACAAGATAATAAAAAAGTCAGAGTAAGAAGATAAATAATACAAATAATAATAGAAAAAAGAAATAGAAGGAAGATAAGGTGAAGAAGATAAATAAGTAAAATAGAAAGTCAAAGTCTAATTTTTAACAATTTCTCATTTGAACCATGATTTAAAATGTTTATTCCAAATGTCTCACTGTAAAGAACATTTTACGACGATGCAGCACCAACTTAGTCTTTTACTTTGTTACTTTGTACTTTTACTCAAGTAAATGAGTTTCAGATGGACTTTGACTTTTACCAGAGTCATTTTCAGACTAGTAACTGTACTTTTACTGAAGTAGTGAACTTTACTTTTGTCGTCTCTGCTTAAAACGTCTGAAATACAAAAGTTGAATTGAAGGCCTTTAAAAAGTCTTGTATTTGCATTGATGGTTTTACAAATGTTTGCACAGGTCACACCGTGTTCAAAAGTCTTTGTAATGACGCTGTTTCTGTCACATTTTCAGATCTGTTTCACACTGCTGCAGGTTTGTCAGAAAATTCTCAACACAAAGCACAATATGTGAGTTTCTTCTTCTGTTATTTGGTCGGTCAAACAGATGCAACGCTCGGTTGTTGTAGAAATGTGTTTCTTTTGTTAATTCGTTAGATTTTTAGAAGAGAAGCAGCTTTTTGAAATACTGAAGGTCACGACTCCGCCATTTTGGTTGATGACATAAAATAGTGTTTCCATGGTTACTCCCACAGTTTCATCTGTGAACAGTCGCCACAAAAACACCACTGACAGTGTCCAGTTCTTGCCTCTTCCTCTTGATTATCTTCAGTTTTACTAGATTCCACATAATCGTTCTGTATTTGGCTCAAACTGACAAGGTTTAACTGAGGAATTCATGTTGCTTAGTTACCTGCTACCGCCTGTTACCTTGACAACACTATTTTATGTCATAACCGCAGCAAAATGGCAGCCTCATGTCATTTCTTCATAACACTATTTTAATAAAACTACAAATACTTCCAAGCAGGGGTGTCGCACTGGGGGGTAAGTGGTACTAGTGTCCCGGGGCCCGGAGCAGAAAAGGGCCCCAAAAGCAGCTCATTTTTGCTTTTCAGATAGATATTGTTCCTCTAAATGTTGTTTTTTGTGATATCATAGTTTTATCTCTCCTATAAAACAAAACATATGGACTTTGGCCAAAGAAAATCACAGAATAAAGATGAATATCTAACAGTTGGCCACATTATTTCACTAGAACATAATCGTTCTGTAAAACTGACAAGCTAGAATTCATGTTGCTTAGTTACCTGCTACCGCCTGTTATTGACAACACTATTTTAAATGGCAGCCTCATGTCATTTCTTCATAACACTATTTTAATAAAACTACAAATACTTCCAAGCAGACTTAAGTGGTACTAGTGTCCCGGGGCCCGGAGCAGAAAAGGGCCCCAAAAGCAGCCATTTTTGCTTTTCAGATAGATATTGTTCCTCTAAATGTTGTTTTTTGTGATATCATAGTTTTATCTCTCCTATAAAACAAAACATATGGACTTTGGCCAAAGAAAATCACAGAATAAAGATGAATATTAATTGGCCACATTATTTACAAATATAACAGCTAGAGATTATAATAATATAAATCAGATTTTGCAGATTTCAGTGAACAAACAGCCAAGGTTTGACACAAAATGTATATTCACAGGGTTTTGTGTCGAATATCGTCAGATATCACAACTTCTCAATCCAGCAACATTAGAATGTGTCGGAAAAGTCACAAGGATTTTCTAAGTGTATTTTTAGCATAATATTGGACAAGTTAATAGTTTAAAACAAGTTAGCTAAAATGCAAGTGAAAGCAGTGTTTCAACCCAATAGTTTTGACACAAAAAACACAAATGTTTTGTTCTGAAGTCGGATGATTATGGCCATAAAATTGAACATTATAAAGTTAAGTTTAGTATTAGGGGCCCATGAAAAAGTTTGTACCTGGGGCCCAGAATTTGATGCGACGCCCCTGCTTCCAATGTATTTGTCCTGTATTTATATAAGTGATGACATCATAAGTGTTTTAGGATAAACATGTGATTATATTCAGGGTTCGCTTTAATGACAAAAACATTTACACGCGTCTGTTTTAACACAGACTGTATTAACACATCTATGTTTTGTAATGTTTATATCGACTGAAAGAACTGAGAATGTTTAAGTCTGACAAAAACACAAATGTACTTTTCTCTTTAGTTCAGGGTTTGTGCCGAGTCGTGAAAAGTCTAGAAAAGTTTTAACGTTTTACAATGTGATACAAGAGGACACTGTGGAGGTTCTCTGTCCAGGGAGAAGTTTGAGCAAGAACCGCCACTGTCAAGAAAACTACTGAACCAACCTGTTTTAAAATGTTCCACACTGTAGCTTTAAACTCCTGCATTTATTCTCTTATCACGGTAAACCTGCATTATTACTGTGTGGTGTCGCCTCTCCACAGATCTGATCAGTATCTACAGCCCTGGTGGTGTTTCCTGCTCGTCTCCATGGTGATAAGCTACACTGCAGAACATGTTGGTTTTGAACTCTTCAGTCAAAGCTCCATTGAGAGAGTGTGGCGCCCTCTGCTGCAGCTCACTGCCACTGCACCTCAGTCCCAGAGAAAGGGTGTGGGCCGGGTTACCTGCTGTGACTGTAGAAAGAGGAAGTACAATAGAGCTGTGCAGAGACGACGCTGACACTGCAGTGAGTATGGATCAACATTTACACACAAAAGACTTTTGCCTTGGTTCAGTTTCATATTTCTGTGTTAAACTAAACTTATTTTGTCATTTAGACGAGCTTTAGTCCTTGTTTACAGTGTGGTTAGTTATGATCAACTTTACATAAGTCACATCGGCAGCTCATGTTCAACCAGGAAGTAAAAAAACTAACTTAACTGTGTCAAGACTAAAGAAAACTAGACAACAACTTAGCAAAGTCCTAAATGTAAATTAAATAACCCACATTTTACTGAAGTGAGCAGTTTAGTTAGTTTGAATCTATATCGTCTTGGTTTGTTCAGTCTAATAACTCTGACCTCAACTAAAACTATTTAAACTATGAAGGAAGTAGAATGTTATTGAAGTTCCAGCCAGTTGAGTGTAATGTGTCATGTGAGCAGCAGAGGGAGACACAGATCGACTCCACATGTGGAGAACAGAGCTTATAAACAGGAGACATCTCTGTATGTTCTGTTCAAATGGACTCTTCTTCTGATTCCAGCTCCTACAACATGGACCCACCTGGACCTGGACCCGGGTCTAAACCCAGACCTGGACCTGCTCCAGACTCTGTGTCTATGAGAAGTGACGGTCTAAAGATTTCCTCTAAACTTTAAGAAGCTCCTCCTGAAGACCAGAGGTAAGCCTTGTTAATCCAGAGCTCTGACATGTTCTCAGGACGCGCCACCCTGCTGCTCATCCTTCATCAGTGCAAACCAGTGCTCTGTGTTTGAATGGAGCTGCTCTCAGTCTGAGACAGATGGATTTAGGTGGGACAGGA
>JBBPFD010000297.1:0-40470 GCA_038363315.1 Mugilogobius chulae
CTGCTTTGAAATTATGACACAAATCTTCTTTCTAAAGTTAGCCATATCTAAATAAACTCTTTTGATATCCTGTTGATAGTCTTTCTCTCTCCTATAAATCAAATGTGGTAAGGAGTAGAAGGCAATGAACCAGAAGGGCACATTATCACCTCCTGCTCCCCTGTCCCGGTTGGCTGTGGGCTGTGGGTGAACGGGCTGTAACCATAGAAAAGCACTAGCTGCAGGGTCTTAATATGTCCGCATACCTCCCCCTCCTCTTATGGGACCAGCGTGTGTGTGATGTATGTGAGAGGGAACTGAAATTTGAACAGTTTTAAATAGACATGCCCCCTCTCTCTCTCCTTACTCTCAATTTATCTCTCTCTCTCTTGTTTTTGACACAGGTCCATGGCGGTGAATGAAAGTTGTGAACTAGCATCAAGGCATTTTCTGGCTATTTGGTTAAATGCAAACAGCAACAGGGTAATTTTGTCTGGTACAATTTGTGTCATGTTTTATTTTGTTCATTATCTTATAAGCTTGGAAGTAAAAAAAAGACAAAAGGGGCAGCCTGAGAACTAATTTCTGTAATGCAAATTTTGTCAAATGTGCAGGACATGAGACTTCTTGTTTCACTCAGGTATAAACACTGACTAGTTCTGACTATTGAAGCAGGACAGTGTTTTTCTCTGGTGTTTTTTCACTCAGTGAATGGAACATGTATTAAGTCTTAAAGTTGAATTTCATTCACAAATGTTGATTCAGCAGCATAATCTTTGGTTTTCTCACAGTGATAAACTTGTTGTTAGCTGACACAGCCTGGCTAGTGTTGCTGCTACAGCTTGTGTCAATCAACCGCGGCTCTTTTTGCTTGCAGGTTGCGGCTGCATCCTTTGTGTTGAGAAACAAATAATCCCTCTATAGGTAAGTAGAGCCCTTTTTTAAAACTCATACGTTGTTTAACTTTGTTTGATCACAAATCATAAACAAAAAAAGTCATATTTTGCCAATGTGACAAAGAGAGATTACTCTTTCACTCTAATGCGCATGTCACCTGCAGAAAGATAAGCTGTCAGTCTAGTTGGCTGGGAAACATCTTTGATAAAAACAACAAAAACAGAACTGTTTTGGATCAGGTATGAAACAGTATAACAGACGTCTGTCTCCTGAAGCTTGAGACAGTGTTTTTCTTGCCCTTTTTTCACTTGCCTGAATGTAACATTTAAGGGTCGTGGGGTCAAATTTCATTCACAAATGTTGATTTAGCAGCATAATGTTTGTTTCCACACAGTGATAAACTCTTACAGTTGGCTGACAACAGCGCTGGCTAGTGTTGCTGCTACAGCTTTTGTCAAGTTGTGTTGATAAACAAATAATTGTTTTTTTAAACACAATTTTAAACACAAAAACCCAAAATAATGTAATTAGTTCCTTTCTTGAAGTACTAACTTTTTTTTAAATTATTATTTACAAAAATACTTTTACTAATACTTTTCTCCAACATTTGTGCTAAGGATGGGAAGTATTGACAACACTGATGTTGTTATTTTTGGTGTTTACAGATAAACAGTTTGTCCAATTCAACTGAATGTTATAAAGTGTGTTTACGACATACTTCAGCTGCTGCTCCAGCGCTCAGAAAAGCCAGTTGTCACCTACCACCTATCCCCGCTATTTGTCTGTTTTTATTAATAATTACTGAAAAAAAAAAAAAAATTTCAAGTAAGACATGTAGGGTACAATCAAAAGCAGGTAACCATAACTGCTCTCAATATTTACAATGAAGAGGTGGGGCTCATCAGTTATGCAGTTTGAGCAAGAAGTCAATGTTTCCAAATGTATATGTTCTAGTTTATCGCTGTTATATTCAGTATATAGAAAAACACAACCCGTCTCATTTATTCTATACATTATACACTCATTTTTTCATGTCTTCATTCACAATATGATCTAGAATACAATATTTGCCAACCCTTGTGTACATGTATTGTGTGTGTGGGAGAGAGAGAACTGAAATTTTGAACTGTTTTAAATCCAGGCATGACCCCCCCCCCCTCTCTCTCTTTCTCTCTCTCTCTCTCATTGACACAGGGCCACAGCGTTGAATGGAGAGCACGTTGTGAACGAGTATCAAGACTTTTTCTTTTGCCAATGTGTTAAATGGAAAGACAAGAGGAAAGAAAAGTGGAGTCAACAGTACGGGGCAAAAGGGCAGCCTTGTCTGGTACCTCTTAAAACCTAGTCAGTTGTGTTATAGAAAGTATATTTCTTTTTGGTTGAGCTTGTTATAGGCATTGTGTTTGATTAATGATTGGAATATATTGTTATGTTTTTTGTGACTTTGGATCGGGCACGTTTTTGAAATGGACACTGAACTCTGAAGACAGGTTTACTTAAGCTGACAGCTGATGCTTGGACCAGCTTGAGGGAGTTTCCACATCTGACTGACGCACACTTTGACTTCTGATCCGCTCGTCAACAACTTACTGCAGGACTTACTCAGACTTACGATGCATTTATTGATTCATTAGGAATGATTTTGAATACTTTTTTGTGCAAATCTTTGTGCGATGAAAGATGTTTGCATAGTTTTAAAGAACAGGAGAAGACGTTTTTGATTTGTTTTTTTCTATTTTTATTGTAATTTCTAAAGATTTTGCAAGTTTTTGCTCTAAAGTTGTTTTCAACCAGACAGCGGAAAGAACTGAAAAGACAGAAATAAACAATTAAGTTTAAGGTGAGTAAAACATACATGTTGATACATTGTACAAAAATGGTAGAAATGGAAATAGTATTTTTCATACTATAAAAAAAGAATGCATTTTTTGAATGCATTTGTTAAAATACACGTTTTTAACTTGATATAGTTATGAAATGATGATATCTCTGCACTTTGGTGACTTATTTAACAGACGTTTAGCTTTATTTGCTAATGAAGCTTATCTGAAGACATGTTTTAGCAGATCTAGTGGTTGACATTATATTCTCGAACTATTAAGATACTCTATTAAGTATTTTTTGTTGTTGTTTATCCACTTATTAAAGAGTGTATGAAAGGTTTTTACATTTTTCTAATCTTGATTGAATTTGGTAGAATACTTGTTGTATTTATAAATAAGTTTTAAGTTAATCAAGAACGAGCTTGTGACGACAAACTGTTGGAAATACCAGGAAGGGATAACATCACACTGGGAGACTAGGATATTTTTATTTTTCTCACAAGAAACAGATTTTTATGGCTCAGCAAACACATATTTAACAAAAACAATGAGTTCTTACGGACTTTTATGGCTCAAGTTAAACAAAGTGTTTCATTTAGAATTTTGGCCCAATTTATTAAATGGTCGCCAGGCAACTACCTAGCGTGTACGTTTTTAATGCTAAAAGTGTCCAAACTGGAATGAAAATTAAAAAAATGTTTAGTAAAACCTTAACTATAATGATCTGAACTACCTCTTTGTCAAATGTGTTTTATAAATATAAATGTGTCTAATCAAATATTAATAGCTTGACAACTAACATCATTGTGCAAGCTTGATAGAAATATGAACTGCTAAAACAAGGCTATTATGTCTAGCTAGCAGATGTTTGTAATGTTTCTGAACACGCCATGAAGAAACACACGTGCGCCGACGCCGTTAAAAAAAAACAGATATCTGATACGTATTTCTTCACGTTTGTTCCAGGTGTAAGAGCAGCAGTTCATCGGAAGTCATGTCACTGTCTGCAGACCTGAGCTGTCTTCAGTCCGGAGCGGGGGCTGAGAAAGAGGCGGCTCTGGCCTCTCTGGAGAAGCAGTCATCTGTCCCATCTGCCTGGAGATCTTTAACAAGCCTGTGGTCATCCTGCCCTGCCAACACAACCTCTGCCGCAAGTGTGCCAACGAGCTCTACCAGGTAACACCGTACGCACTTAAAAGAGATGGAGATCTGCAGTTTGAATTGTTTATGATTTTTTTATTTATTTGAGTGTGATGTCATGACAATACGGTAAATGTTTTGTTCAATTATGTCCACAAATGTAAAAAGAGCTTCTACTTGCTTATTTTTCTGGCCAAATCTGAAAACATAGCCCAAAGTACATTTGTCTGTATCACAATATTGGTTTTGGTTTGTTGGGATCTGCACCATTGGATTCTTAGTTCTCAAATATTTCACCTACCAAAGCCAGTTTAGTCTTTACATGCTTTCAAGAAGCATGTCCTCTTTGTTTTTACTGTTGTGTTTTAGTCAAGGTAGCCTATGTGATGCTATTTGCTTTTTTTCCATATACAACTGTAACTCAATCGGGTTTTCTGTTATAGTTTAGCCTATTTAGCTTTTTATTTCAGTCTGAAAATGATTTCATAGAAAAATCTGACATTCGAAGTGAGTTGCCTAAATATATACGCCAGCGGTGTCAAACTCAAATGGAGCTTGGGCCAAATCAGTCAGAGTCATAGTGGGTTTAGGGCTGCATTTGAGGTCTTTCTGTGTTAGCATGTTCAAATATGGATTATTTAAAACTTACTATAACATATTTACTGTGTCTCCAGATGTATATTGTAGCATGTTAAATTCCGTTGCATTATATATTTTTATACATACTTTCATTCCAAGTGGAAATTTGACAAATTGTATGCAATTTGAATCATTCCAGTGCATTTTAGGTTTTATAGTCACATCTCTGCAATATAAGCCTTTATTTTTCCATTGGACTTATTATTCATTCTGACCTATATGGTTCCTCTCACTGTTGCTAGGCTGCAGTGTAATATGGGAACTGTAGTTCAAATTGTTGTTTTTATGAGGGGTCTACTTTCAATTATTAGAACTGTAGTAGTGTGAACGTGCACGTCAGGTCGCTCAGCACCAGGGGGCGCCTACCCTAGGATATAAAAGTCAGGACTGAGCTGGCCTCGGTCTCTGACTTATTTACTTCCGCTTTGTCCGTGGCTGTGAGGTTGTGCCGCACTGGTTTGCGCTCGATGCTGCAGGGACAGCAGGTAAAACAAGCTTACATTCTGCATAATAACTTATGGATTTGGCCTGATCAAAGCCTGCCCTTTTAGCGCCGCTATGGGTCCGGGGAGCGCGTCATGGCGTTATATGCTGACAGCGACTGTGCTGGGTGTGTGAGGTCCCGATGGTCCAGTGCTGTGCGTCCAGTATTAGTCCCGGTAACGATCTGCAAGCGGTACGTTGTTTGGGTGTAGGTTCAATTGGGAAATGAACTGTTGGTCATGATGATTTATTTTTGTAGAATGTCCTGTCCTGCTCGAGCCAGCCAACGCGGAGTTGCCACCGCTGCCTTGTAAAGCCAGAAAACATGCTGTTGTAAAACACGTAACTTGTATGAACTATGAAACATTTGGACTGACTCAGTGAAGCACAGGTAGCTATATGTGGGAAAATACAGCTGCTTGAGAATGGTAAAAAGACTCTAAAAGAAACTTTCAAGCTAACTTACTGGAACAATAATTATTGTAACTATGTTCTGCATCATTGTTCTTAATAATCAATGAACTTACTTGTGTGTCCTGAAACATTAACACCACCCCATCGGTTACAGAACACTTTCCAGGGCCACATAAAATCATTTTGAGGACTGCACTTGGCCCTGGGCCGCTAGTTGAACACCTGTGATATCACAATAGTACTGAAGGTTTGGATCCAAAAGTCCTTTATAGTCTCTTGTCTTTACTTTTTATTAAAATATATCAGCTATATTACATGCATTTATGTATAATGTACAATATCTACATTTGTAAATAAAATGTAGTCGTAAATCAGATTAAGACATTTTTTTCTATCGGCATATGAACTCAACATAGCTTTTTGTTTGTTTGTTTGTTTTGTTTTTTTGTTTAGTTTATTTGAGCAACATAAGAGTTCATGTGGAACATGTACATGTAATAGAATATCAAAGAACAATGACACTCAAAGGGAGTAGGAAGAAGTTCAAGAACTTATAGACTCCTACCCCGTTGCACATACGCGCTGGACACTTAATAAATTATATTCTTGTGCACACACACAATGCCGGTCAATGCATGAGTGTGTGTTACAATCGTTTATGTTCATACAAAAGAAATGCTGTAAATAACATAACAAAATAACAATGAAAATCAGACATCTTACTAGATAAAAAGTTGATTTTTCATTTATAATTGCACAAACAGCACACAGCCAGTTTTAGGACACAAAAAATTCATCATTTATAACTATACAAATAATTTTTAAGGTTACATTCTTCTTATGGTCGTAAAAATAAATAAATGAACAACAATAATAATAATAAGTATACAATAATTTTATATCATTGTTCATTTATTGTTGTTACCGTAGTAACATTACAAAATGTAACTTGCTTCGTTTATGATCGTGCTAAAGAAAATATAGCCTATTTGAGTAGAGGCCATATTTGTTATCTGTTTATGACCATGCAAATAAACATTTCTAGTTTTCAAACGTTTTCAAAACCAGTTTTCTTCGTTAATGATCGTACAAATAAAAATGTACAAATTTTGAATAAAGATAGATTTGTTTGAAGGAGAGAGTAAGCCACAACATCATTTTTTTGTATGAAGGTTGTCGATATATTTGCAGCAACATCCATCACAAGTTCTTTACCACCAAATGCAGAGTGTCAAGAATCACAGACTCATCTCTTCACATTTGTGTTACTGTATGTTTGTTTGACCTCTTTTCTAACCCCAAGCTGGACCCCCACATGAGCTGCACCTAAAGCCCCTGTCCTGAGTCTATGAGTGGGCCAGTGGATTATCTGAGTCTAAAGTGGGACCGGCACATGTTCGGCCGCTTTGAGCATGAACACGACAAGTATCTTTGACCTATATTTGCCTCTATTGTTCAGAGAAATGCTGTCCTTCACTGTCCAGACCAACATTAGAGTTGAATAATTATCTAATGAATTGGTTTTTGATTAGATAGATTAGATAGAAGGAAAAAAATGACATACAGGTTTCAGAATGTGGTATTTAATATAGTAGTGTTTTTTTCAGCCTTTTTATACCATGTACCACTCGATCTATTTGCTGAGAGATTCCATCGAGCTTCTTCTTAAACTTGTTGTAGAGTTTACTAAAAGTCCTTCAATTTGGAGCCAAGGTTGTTTTCCAATTTTTTGATGGCCTGTAGCAATGCTTTGTCCTCATTGCACCTTGTGTTGGTTCAGTCCTGGGCATGTTTATGTGACCGAGCACTAGGGCAGGCCTAGATTCACTTAGCTTACAAATTGTAATTGTTGCCACAACGCCACTCCATTTACCTGGGGAAATATCTAGCCTAAAGGCTTACACAGGTTCGTACTGATTGGACAAGAGGCATGTAAATTTTAGACATTTTATTTTCATATAAATGCTAGTTATTAGTTAAAACAAACATACATTTCCCACAAGAAGGGAGGGCGTGATGAGGAGGTCCGGGGCCAATTCTGGCCTCCACAGAACACCAACCACGCACTACAGACAGTGGCCTTGTTAGTTACACATAAAGTTTACAAAAATAAAAATACACATGCACAGGACAAGAAAATAAAAACATACCGGGCTTTGACAGCGAGTCGTGCGCACGCTTTGCGCTAATGGGAGTTCCACTCCGAGCCGCAGCACGTACCAGGGCCTACGAACACTGTCGGGTTAGCCATCTGCTCGAATATTACATTTTACTGGTTCGTAATGCGCTACTTACCGAGGGAGCATTATTTAGACTTTTATCACCGGTGCTTGACGCCATTCTCGATGATTTCTAAACGCACCCCAGCCATGCAGCACGCTACTACTACCAGAGTTGTTTTCCGGATACGCAGGTGACGTCAAAGGTGGGAGAGGTCAGCCCAGGTGAAAGGCCTCCCTTTTTATAGGGCCTGGTCTAACCCTGATTGGCCACATAGGGGCGCCTAAAGCCCGACCCACTACATTTAGTTTGAAAGAAGTCGCTGCGGTTTCCTCGTCTTCAGGCTTTGATTCGGACTTTTTATTTTGCGTTTGATAGTTTTTTACCCTTTTAGCGTTCTCATTTTCAATCACCACACATATGCCGGTAGGATTTTAATAACAACTCAGTACGGCCGCCATAACTGAAAGTTTTAGCTGGTCTAATGGAATAAAAAAAACTTGCAAACTATTTGATACTTCTGCCTCATAGACACCAAAATCTATTCTGGAGGGTCAAGACACAGGCATGTTCAAATCCATTTCATTTTGCTGACATAAGAGTTTTGTAACTTGCTGTAGTTGGATAGTATTTATGTCGGTTCACACGTGTAGCAACTCAGCGAGCCGCCGCATGAGAAGTGAACCTAACACAGTCAGAGAAACGTACATGACCTCTGACCCAGGGGTTACAAAGGGTCAGCTGTGCTTGCACTGTGTCAGCTCTGTGTGACCATTTATGTAAGTCTTGTAGTATATATATAAAAATCACAGGTGGGCAGCACTAAGTTATATTTACATGTGTAGCATTTTGCAGAAATTGTAACGATAAAGTACTATGATTTTAGGTTAATTTGTCATGACACGACATCTGTGGCATGTTGACAAGTGACAAAAGTGAACATTTTGGTGTGCCCTTTAAGTCTACAGAGTGTCTGTGTAATGGTCACGCTGTGTGTTCAGCACCTGGACATTCCACACCTGTGTCATGAGTGGATTAGCACTGATACACCTAATGTCTGATTCTCAACACATGGCTTGAAAGACATCACCAATAGATACATCTGAACAAATCTTGGGTCATATAATGATTTGGTTGCCATGCAGTAACAATGTATTTGTTCGTGCGTTTATATTTTGTTCATTGTATTTGGGTATTTCTTTGTGCATTATTGCAAACATTGAGCAAATATAGGGGTTTTATTATTGACATTTAATCAAAGGTAAACAACAAATGAGTTGATCAAACAGGCTCTAATGAACTAAAATCAACAATGGGAATGGTTCACAGACTGTTGCGCGTTAGAGGTCTATTCTCTTACTTAAGTTATTTTTTTGTGCCCTCTTAAGTAGAGTCATATTATTTTGGCTACTCTAGACACTTTTGATTAAAATATAAACACAAAAAACACATTTTTCTAAGTTCTTTGCATTGAAAACATAAATTGCACTTTACGTCCTTTAGTTCATACATATTTCTGTCCTGTTTTGTTAGTGGTTGAAACACAAAACTTGATTTCTCAAACCTGGCTGAACACAGCACGTTCTAAACACGACCCTTTGACCTGTTTGTGCTCTGTCGACTCCGGAGCTGCCGTTTACGTACGAGTGGAAGCAGAGGCCAGTTGTTTGTCCCTCCTCAGCTTCTGTACGTCCTGCTCTGCTCGTCTCTGGCTCAACAGCAGCTGACGTGATTACAGCTCACTATTTCAGGACACTTCGCCTGTGCTGTGGAGATTCTCATGTGTCTGTGGGTTTATATACTGTCTCTTAAAGTTCTATTACATACTAGTTACTCAGATTATCACAACACCATATTTCTGTTAATATTTCTATAGCAGAGCATTTGAAATTGCTTGTTTTCATTGGATTTCCGCGTCCTTTTCCTAAATCAAACTTCATGTCAGTGTTTTTTGTTGGACACCAAAAGAGATCCATATTGCCATCATTAGTTTACTCACAGTTGTATTTGGATTGATTCTTGCATGTTTGAGTAAAGTACAGCGTGTGCAGAATTATTAGGTACCTTCACATTTTTGGGTTTTCAGCTGTGTGTTGTCACTTTTTTGACCTTTTGGATAGTCGAGAGTGTTTCTGGATGAGATTTAACCTTTTTTGACTGTAAGAACTGAGCATTTGATACAACTTACTAGTATTTTAACAATGTTCATTTTTGGCTGTGCAGAATTATTAGGTACTGATGACTGAACATCAAAGATGAGCAGAAAAAAGACTTAACTTTGGCTGAAAATGATTAAACAGGTAAGCTGATAGTTATAGAGAGAAACTGTAAAAGATTTGAGACAAAACTGGAGGATTGTAAGGAATTTTGTTAACAGTTCATAAGAGAGGTGAAAAAAAGAGCTGGAAGTGAAAAGACTGAAGCTGAGTGAGAATGATCAAAGCAGGATAAAGAGAGAACTCAAGAGAAAGACAGATGTGCCTCATAGAACTAAATACAATGCACTTTGTCAAGCTTTTGTAATTTCTCCTAAAATTTCAGTCTTTAACTATCAGCTTACCTATTTTATCATTTTCAGCCAAAGTTAAGTCTTTTTCTGCTCATCTTTGATGTTCAGTCATCAGTACCTAATAATTCCGCACAGCCAAAAATTGACATTTTTAAATAACAATAAAATAATAAATACTAGTAAGTTGTAACAAATGCTTAGTTCTTACAGTCAAAAAAGGTTAAATCTCATCCAGAAACACCCTTGACTATTCAAAAGGTCAAAAAGTGACCACATAAGGGTGAAAACCCAAAAATGTGAAGGTACCTAATAATTCTGTACACACTGGTATTGTCCTGCAGCTGATACTCAACTCAGTGCTCAGAAAATCCACCTATCCTGGCCACTTGTCTGTTTTCACCTGCGATTACTCAAGTCACTTTTGAACAGTAAACATTATTGAAAAGCAGCCGCCTATAGCAATACAATTTGACATTTGTTGCAGTTTATTACTAATTACGTGGAAAAACAATCGGTCTCCGTTTTTTGCAAGTGTTTCAGTCAAGCCCTTTCGGTGTGTAGAACGTTGTCATTTGTTATCCAGGTTTTGTTTTTATTTCCTTTTGACTCTGGATACTGGTCAAATAATTTCTCGAGATTGTTTGGCTGCAATACAAAAGTCAGCACCACAGCTGTCAGTGAAGATTAGAGCTACTCTGATATTTATTCAGATTTGCTTTATGGTTGTCATTAGTTTACAATAGTAACTGTCTGGCTCTAGGATGAGCTGATGAGTGTAAAACAGGACCTTTGAAAGCAGTTTTCAGACAGCAGATTTGACTCAATTGAGTAGTTACTTGAATAAATATGTTCTCTAGCCTTGGGAGAACTGGATATACTGGATACTGATCAAGTAATTTCTTGAGATCGGTAGCTAATCCTGTTTGACTTTAAACTTTGCATTTGTTTTTCTTTTTACAGAACAAACCCAAGTCACTATTTATACAATACAAGAAATTAAAGAAATAATATTTTACCAAGGAAACAGCCCTGATTAATAAAGGCTTTTAACATTTTGATTGTATAACGAGTGCCTTGGGTTTGATCCCCTTTTCTTTAACTTTGTGTTCCCAATCACTAATAGGCACCTTCAAACTTCACTAAATGTAAGAGTTTGTTGTTTTTTTTAAACTTTTTTTTGTTTTTCTTTTATTTCAGATAAAAAACTCATGCAAGATTTATTTTTGTCAACTATTTGTCAGCTTCTTTATATTTTCTTTTTGACTCTGGCTACTGAAGAATAATGAATTAAGCTATTATATTTTGTCTTGAGATTGTAACCCATGTTTTTTTATTTTGACCTCTGCCTGGGACTGCTTTAGTTCCTCAGAGATAAGACTGTTTAGATACACCCTGTTTTGGGCCTGAGGAGACTCGTTTAATCAGCTCTGTTAATGGATCTGTGCCTCCTCCTGGACAGAGTCTGACCTCACTCAGGGACATTTTACACATTCTTCCTGAGTCACTTCAGATGTGAACCATTAAAAACCTCAGAATGCAGCTGCTGTGTGCTGAAAACAGCCTGAGAGATTTAACTATCTGGAACCTGAAGAACTCAAAGGTCAGCAGTTCTATCCCACATTGAGTAAGACGCACCATGATATTGTAATCAAACAAGACGAAAAGCAAACATGTAATAAATGCGATCTATTCTTCTACTCTTCTAATGAGGAAACGTTGTGTCTTAGTGTGCAAAATGTGTGTTTTGACGTGACAAGTTCCTGTTTTAATGTATAAAGTTTCTGTTTAATGTATAAGTTTCTGTTTTAATGTGTAAAGTTTCTGTTTTTACGAGAAAAGTTTTCTGTTCTTATGTTTAAAGTTCCTGACCCAGGTCCTGTCATGAATGCGACAGAAGTGTTCGAGCTGGTTCTTGTTTACACGTGGTGAAGGTGATCTATGCGATGTAGTTGTACTCCATGAGGATCCAATATCTGATAAAGCTTCCTGATTGTTTCTTTGTCACTACATGTCCTGCCTGGATGCATTTCAGCCGCATCATATTGTAATCATGGAGCAGACCATCTTGTCTGAGTTGATCTTGACGAAACATGAATATAGGTCTCGTTACACTCAACAAGAGCAGTGACTTGAGATGTATTTGCAATGTTGACAAGCTTACTATTATGTCATCTATTGAACTCAAAGAAAACAAAATCTCTCAGCGCCTTTGGCCTTATGTACTGGTACTTTAGCTTACATGTACTGGTATGCCAATATGACAATTATTGGTTGTTTATTAAATTCATGCGTTTGTCAAGAATCAACAGGCAAGGCAAGGCAAATTTATTTGTAGAGCACAGTTCATACTCAGAGAAACTCAAAAACAAACAAACACAGCTTTACTTTTTTTGTACTTATGTAAAAAACTGGTTGAAACAAGTATTTATTTATATTTATAAATGGTCCTATTTATAAAGCACTCTCTACCTTTGTTAGAAAAATGTACATATTCTAATATCTTCAATTATTTTATCTTACAAAGTGTCCTTTAATCATGTTGAACTGTATTAACTTTGTGCTTTGAAGTTACAGACTGTGGAGTTTGTTCTCATCTTATCTGCCTGTTTGCGCAGGCAGGGAGAGACAAAAGTGATACTTCTGCAGCTGCATCTTTGATTGTGTCCAATATGAACATGATGAGTGATTGTTGTATTTTCCACTGCTCTGCCATGATGATGTGATGTTTTCTGTGTTCTTCCCTTTGAGGGCAGAGCAGTGTCCATGTAACTAGAGTGTGAAAACTAAATAAAAGGAACTTGTAAACGCCAGAGAGCCCAGAGCGCACCGAGTGAATGTACTCAGCAATGTAACTGGGTCTTTATCTCTGTCCGTTCTCTTTGCAAGTATATTATAACTTAATAACTTTGTCTTCCTTTCCTTATACAGTTGCATTTTTGTTGGGCACCCTGTCAACCTTACAAGGCACTCAAAGCGCTTTTACAATCAGGGATCCACTCACCAGTGTACGCAGACACTGAGGCAATGTGGGTTAAGTGTCTTGCCCAAGGACACAACGACAATCCACTTTTTGTCATCCCACTGTGGCACCTGGTGTTCCAGCGGTCTCCCTTCCTAGTACTAACCAGGCCCTAACTTGCTTAGCTTCTGAGATCTGAAGTTCCCTGTTAACTTTCCTGTTAACAGGGAACTTACCTGTTAAAACAGAACTTTATTCATAAAAACAGAAATATTTGTAAAAAAAAAAAGATACTTTTCACATTAAAACAGAAACATCCTTCGTAACATCAAACAAATTAAATTCAACAAATGCAATAAGCTTCCATACAGCCCTGATTTGTTTATGGTTTTGCATTTGACCTGACCTGGTATCAGCCCAATTCCGATTACTCTTGGTTCAGACATGGTTAGTACTGGACTAGATCTTATTCAGCTGGTTTGGACATTTTGTAGAGCAATTAGTTACTAACATCAGAAACACATTTATGAATATTGTATTGAAATGAAACTGTCAAACTGCTAATATATTATTATTATAAATTAACTGCTCATTTTACATTTGAGTCAGACATGAGTCATTATTCTGATGACTTCAGACTTGACTTGATTACAATTTGAGACCTCTCCTGGGATTTCTCCTCTGAAATAGATGTGCAGTCTTTTCACTTTCAGTGTTTAATTTCACAGAAACAAACCAGTCTGTCTCTGCGACCCCAAAAATTATTCATTCATACCGCTTGTTCTGGTTTGGGCTGGCAGGTGACTTCACTCTCTCATTCATTCATTTTGGGAATTTACAGTGATGCCAATTCAATGTTTTTTGAAGATGAGTGGAAGCCGGAGTAACCAGAGAGAACGCACGATAACACAGAGAGAACATGCAAACTCCACTCAGATGTTGATTTGGTCTGACCCTGGAGTCGAACCACAATCTCCTCGATGGGAAACTAGAGCTCTAACTACTCTGCCACTGTGCACTCGCAAAAATATTTAAATTGCATACTGTACAGTACGTATTTGGCATAAACACTTGAAAGAACTTTAAACTCAAACCACATGACTTGGAACTTGACTTGGAACTTGAACTAGTCTGCCCTCGCTTGACTTGAGTCCAACTTGGTGTGTGTGTTTGTGTGTGTTTGTGTGTGCAGCCATCCCTGTTCCAGGCCGCACCACCATGCTGGTGAGCAGTGGGCGTTTCCGCTGTCCGTCCTGCAGACATGAGGTGGTGCTGGACAGACATGGAGTCTACGGGCTGCAGAGGAACCTACTGGTGGAGAACATCATCGACGTGTACAGCAGGAGGTCTGCAAGAGCATCGCCATCAGGTCCAGCTTCTATCACCTGTCTTTCATTCTATTAACTTTATTTTTATCAGACAACACTTTCAGTCAGGACAAGTAAGGAATGATGACTGTGGTGAATATGAAAGGCAAAGCTCTTCATGTAAGACTCACTCAATATATATTTTCAAATGCTGCTACCTGTGATTCACTAAGATACCAACATAGCACTTAACTTGATTTTTTCTTGTAATAAGACAGTTGTAGTAAGCTAGGTGCTCATTTACCTTTACAACTGTCTTATTACAAGAAAAAATCAAGTTAAACTAAGAAGAAAACAGAAGGAATTTTCCAAATGTGAAATGATCCGACTTCTTAAAACCACACCGGCTTGTAAAATAGCTAACATTAGCACAGTGCTGTTAAAAAACACTCTTTGCAAGTTATAGTCGATGCAGTTTCATTAGGCTTGCAATACTGTAAAGCCCAACATGGGAAGTATAACTATCAGTCTGTGACATAAATCAGTGTGTCCTGAAACAGACGGTAAAGTAAACTCTTCATTTCAGAGTCGAGGTTCCAAGCTGAAATTTTAACCCATGTAGCATTCAAATCTCTGACATAAATAAAAAAAGGACAACCAATGCCCACTCCTCCTTATTCAGTCAAGAAAGCCTTGTATCATCAGATTAAAATGGTCCAAGCAGTATTCCTTTAAAGGAGTGCTCACTGTCGCGGCCCCTTTCGTCCCGGAAGACCCGATCCGTCCGGAAGTGTGATTAGAGAATAATAATGATAATGTAAAAAGCTTGTTTTTTTAATCTAAACAGTCTTTATTCGTGAATTATTTAACTGTTTATGAACAAATAACGAAAAGTGTTGTTTAAGACATCGCCCAAATTATATTTTTTTCAAAGCATGTAAGGTCACGTGTGATGATGCATTCAAAGGTTGCACGGAAAGATCAAACTCTTGTATTACACTAGATAAACTGCTAAAAGGCAAATAACGGCCGTGGGTTATGAATATAGGGCTTGTGGATGACGATAGTAGTACAAGTATGTGTTTAAAAAGAAGAACAAAAAACAGCCCTTAATTTCCGTTTTATTTAGACAAAAAGGGAACTTCCGGTACGAAAGGGGCCATGACACTTACTCCTCACGTCAGCCATTTGTCATGTCAGTTTACACATAGTAACATGTTAATGCTGAGCATTTGGAACCAGTCATTAGCACAGCATTTAATGTAAGATTGTGTATTTACCACCATTTTACTTGAGTTGTGCTAAAACATCCAAGACAAGGTGATTAGCCTAGCAGTATCAGTCATTGTTTTTTTCTCTCTCTCTTTATTCATCATCAGTGCAGTTACTCTAAATCCTCTTTTTTTTATTGACAAGACAGTAAGATAAGTAAAAAAGAAAAGAAAAGAAAGAAAGTAAAAAAAAAAAAACTAAAAATAAAATAACTTTTCTTGACACTGTCGTTAATTGTTTGTAGCTGGTGTGTTCATTACATCTGTGTCTATACAGAAACTTTAAAAATCGACAGCAGCCAAAGAAACCTGTTTCTAAATGCCTTGTAAGACCAATGCAATCGCCAAACACTGGGACTTGTTCAAAGCTTTTTTCCCTGTTAAGAGGGCCCTCCACTTTTTCTTAATTAATGAATTTTTGCCTGCCATGTTATACAAATCAACTCTCAAGCTCCCTGACATGTCATAGATAAAAATCAAATTGAAACCCTTTTGTTTACAGTCAAACCAATCATTCTGAGATGGATCAGAATCAGTTTTTACTCTAAACTTACAAATAAAAAAATAGCTCTGAAAATCTTTAATTGAATAGGACTTTTTAATGAACTCCGCCTAAACTTTTTTAAGTTAATATAGGTTCCTAAAACAATTTTTTTATGAAAATAGCTTCAGCTTTTGAAGAGGAATTGTCATAACCCCAAATTTGCCAAATCTAGTGTCATTCTGTTCAAGGCTAGTGACACGAGCTGTACTGATTCTAACATTTATCCAACCAATTTTAGGCGGACTTTAAAACCTGATGTTCTTTGTCCAGAGCTTTTTCTCACTTAAAACTAGAGTCAATCAGACACCAAAAGCTAAAACTACAGAACCTCAGCTTCACAAAGAGTCCAGCCAATTGTTTGTGCTCCAAAGGGTTCAGAAACATTTTCATTTGAATTTTAGATGATTTTAGTCAGGTGTTTTAACCAAAAATCCCCCTAACCCTAACCCTTTTTTGTTCTTTTGGACCA
Organism: Mugilogobius chulae; assembly: GCA_038363315.1. Lineage (NCBI taxonomy): Eukaryota > Metazoa > Chordata > Actinopteri > Gobiiformes > Gobiidae > Mugilogobius > Mugilogobius chulae. Next base: position 16,655 of record JBBPFD010000297.1, read on the forward strand.
GCCCTCCGCCTCCCCCGCCCCTCCCTCCCCCTGAACCGTCCCAGGCCACGTGTGCGGACCACGAGGGGAGAAGGTGAACATCTACTGCCTGAGCTGCCGCGTGCCCACCTGCTCCCTGTGCAAAGTGTTCGGAGCTCACCAGTCCTGCGAAGTGGCCCCTCTCAGCGACGTGTACCAGCAGCAGAAGGTACGCCATCATCACAGCTAAATGTTTATGAAGTCAAGCTAAAACCCCAGTTGTGTTGTGCCCAGGACGAGCTGAGAGGAGGGATGGAGTCTTTGGCAGAACACAGGACGAAAATACAGACTGTGATCGACGAGTTGAACCAGATGTGCATCGATTTAGAAGTGGGTTTTGTACATTCTCTATGGCTGCATTGTACATAAGGTTGCACTTCACTATTAATCTAAAAAAAAACAACAGGTAAAACTGCATAAGCCTATTTTTTGTATAGATCTGTGCATGTCTGTTATTTCTCAATATTAACAAATGAAAACTCTTTTAGCAGTGCAGATATTGGCCTAAGACAATACATGGAAAGCTCTGCTCTGTCATTGCTTCTCTAGTCTGCTTTTGTCAGAGCAAATGTGGACATTTTAAATATTAGAACCTGGAGAGCCACAGCAGGGCACTTTTAAACATGAACAGAAGTAAGTTTAGAATATTTCTACATTACGTTTTTAACCATAATTATCTGTCAGTTTAATTAAAAGTTTATAACTCTTCAAACCCAAGCCACTTAATAAATGCTCCTCTTAAAACCTTGCACTCGATCAATGTGTCGTTTGCACATCCTGGATTTTATCTGTGTTTGACCTTTTCAAAATAAGATACTCTTTGTAGTGAGTTAATGCAGATGGTCTTATTGTACAAAGGTCACAGAAGTCTTGTGTTGTTGTTAGTGGAAACTTGACGTGCAAATATCCAAGGAACTTGTTGAAGTTCTGAAACAATTCTGGATAATACAGCGGTTATTGACGCTTCATAAAGTGTCATAAAACATTAATTTGCTCTCGCCCAGTGCTCTCTGTCCTTGCGGCCGCTTTGCTCAGCTTTTCTCCGGTGGTTGCGCCCTAGTCTTATCTTGTCCGTTCTCATCACACATTTATGGACAAGAGCAGCGCACGAGTCGTATCTGCTGCCGTTTTTTGTTTTTGCAGCAGTGACAGTGAACGACACAGCTCCAATTTGCGAAACGTTGGATTTGAGTTGAAAAGGTGCAGGACATCTGGTCACCCTAACTAACAATATTGGAAATGCTGCAAAAGTAGAATATGTTGGTTTCATATTTTAGAACTTGATGTTCTAAGATTTTGTCATAGGTCCAAATGGGGCAAGTGGCAGTTTTTCTATTGATAACAGTGCACAAAATTTTTTTTGCAAAACGACTGATGATTTCTAAATAAACCTATTATTTCACCATTATTACAAAAATAAACTGCATTTAGACGACAGGTTTTCATTTTTTCTTCCAAATTGTATGTTGAAGCTTCCTGAGACCTGATTTAGTGTCTTTTGACAGTCTTTTTAACACAAAATATTTGCAAAAGGATAGTCTTAACAAACGTAAGCACCTCTTCGCGTGCAAAATTAGACCTGAGCCCCATTTTGGACACCACGAATTTGTACAATATTCATTTTAGCTGCCCTCCACCTGACTGAAATATGTCACATGAACACAACTCTTTAAGGTTAAGGATGTTTTATCAAGATGACATACAATTACATGAAGCAGAATGGCAGAGATGGTTGTGTCAGATTCTAGCTTTACAGCTCATTTCCATCTGCAGCTCTGGGGCAAAGAGGGAGGTGACAACCAAATGCAAGACAATGAGTAAATTACATGAACTAAAAAGAAAATACATAACATTTTATCCGTGAAGTGCAGACTGTTATGTTTCTCGATATAGTTTGTCTAATTTTTTGTTCAACTCTTTCACAGGAGGCATATCGGGTTCAAAAACAGACTGTCACTGAAAAGTTTGAGCACATTAATTCCATTCTGGAGGAGAGGCGAAAGGTAACAACCTAAAATAGGCTATAATCTCTGCTCTCTGGTCTAAATGTCTAGTCTTCTGTAAAAATTCTTGGATTATCAATAATAGCCTTTGGATGATGTGATTTACAATATTTCACTGTTTTATGACAATTTAGCTTATAATAAAAATGTACAAACTTGTCAATGGTAAGTAAAAGTAAAGTAAAATGTTTTAACCCATTGTTGAATCCATTCTGAGCTTCCTGTTTGTTTTAAGCATTTTCCACAGCTGTTAGGAGCCAGACGTGCCGGTATGCTAAGGGCAGTTAGCCACAATGCTAACAACAACAACACAGACAAACTTTATGGATTATAGTGAACAAACAGTAGAATATTAGACACAGCAGACTCATTTTCACCTGAATGGAGGCTTTAACAAGATGTCCGTGCTATAGAACTCCTGCACCATGTGACTAAATTTGCTGTGGTCGACATTACACCAGTGAAGCTTCCATTGAGTCTAAAGGGAAGTAGACTGAAATTTAGCTTCTGTGTCATTAAATTAGGCCGTAAAGAAAAGTAGGTCTAAAGAATAGTTGGTCTAAAAAGCAAATCAAATAAACGTTCGCACAACAGAACTCATTATCAAACAGATTTTCAGATTCAACAGATATTCAAAACTTCATCACTTTGAAGAGCTTAAGTTTAATACAGTACATAAACAGACTGTAGTAATGTTATTGGTCGTTATGCAATACTTTTGTGAAGATAAACAATCAAAAATAATAAATTGCTGTGGCGTTTTTTAGTTGATCTTGACAATTCCTGCTTAAAATCCAGAAATGACAACAAAATCCATTTTTTCAGCGTGTACTTTTCTGTTCTCTCAGAAGTATTGAGCGTGTACATGTGTGTTTAGTCGATGACCGAGGGTGATCAGTGCAGAGGAAGAGGAGAAGACTGGCCGGGCCAAAGCTCTCCTCAGGCGCTACGGCGATGCAGTGTCAGCGAACAGTAAGCTGCTGGAGCGAGCGCAGGCCCACATGGAGGACCCCGACTCTGTGGCCTTTGTGCAGGTACCATTAAAAAAAAAAACTTATGACATGTTATTTCCAATTTCAATTTACAGTAATTTAGCAGATTATCACTAGTTGTAAATCTAAATGACAGTTTTACATGAATCAAGAGCAAGTTTGTGAAGAAAAGTTTGAAAACATGTTGAAAATAACAAGAAGTAGAGAAGAGTTCTAAACTGATGACATCACACTAGGGAAACAAAAACATTTTCAGTTTTCTTGCAATGAACATATTTTAATGACTCTATAAACATAAATTTAACACATTGGGCATGTTGTAGTGTATTTTAATGTCTTAAGAAGTTACAACCTGTGACCAAACAAGGTCAAGATGAAACAAAAAACTTGTATTAGCCAAAGTTATTAACTAATAGTAAGATGATGTTATCAGTCTGCTTATTGTGCTTTTAGAGAAACGCTATTAGCCCTATGTTGTCCTTCGTGCAAAATAAGTTAAAAAAAAAAAAAATTATATTTAAAAATACATTTCTTAAAAAAAGCACAAATACAGCCAGGCTCTAGTCCTTGTGAGGGAAACTTGAGTCACATGACTTGTGACTTACTTGTCCTATGATCCTCGAAGACTTGACTTGTGACTTGACCCATAGTTAGTGACTTGAGACTTGATTTGACTTGTGACTTGACCTTTAGTGACTTGAGACTTGACTTGACTTGTGACTTGTGACTTGACCCTTAGTGACTTAAAACTTGACTTGTGACTTGACCCTTAGTGACTTGAGACTTGATTTGTGACTTGACCTTTAGTGACTTGAGACTTGACTTGACTTGTGACTTGACCCTTAGTGACTTGAGACTTGACTTGACTTGTGACTTGACCCTTAGTGACTTGAGACTTGACTTGTGATTACGGTATTTACTTGACATGACTTGGTAAACATAAACCACATTTTTGTGTGTGGAGCTATAGTCAAACTCTAGGTGCGTCCATCGGAAGCAGAACTATAAATAATGCATTCTGGCAGGCGCACCGTGCAACTGACTGCTGTCTACACACAATAAAGATTGAGTTTTTGACTCCTGTGGGGCCAAGAGGATCTAAGTTCAGATCAGAACATTGCAGTGAAAAACCAAATGTGAAGCAAAATTATTGCATTTTACTTTAAATCCATGTCAGCATTTTTGCTTAGTTCAAACTTGTAAGAACCAGTTCAAAACATCACTGCAACTAACTTTTTAATGACACATTTCTGAAAAAAAATGCACAAAATGCAAAAGTTTTATTTACAATGCAACAACGCCGCCTAGTTGAATGGCCATTCAAAATTCTCTTTAAAAACGTTTGCTTTGCCATGACTGGATGTCTTGTTTTGACATAATTGACAAAAAGCTGTGACTTGACTGACTTGACCTTTATGTCCTGCTGAAAACAGCTCCATTGACTTCTGTTCAAAGCTGGAGAACTGATACGCCATGTCTCTTTATTGTCAAACTTCACTGTAACAATTTGCACATTTTTACTTATTATTTTTTGTTATTATTTACATGACAATTTAGAACCATACACGTTTTACTCAGAATCTTTGTCTTAACTAATTCTTTATTCTCTGTGTCTCCAATCAGAGCTCCAAAGACCTGTTGGACAAGTGAGTATCAGGACACATGTAAGACCAGGCTGTGCTGCTCCTGTCCACGTGTCGCTCATGTCTGGTGTTCTGTGTTCAGGTTGATAGGAGCGAGCGCCTCGTGTCCCTCAGAGACACTGGACCCAGACGACGAGAACCTGAGCCATTACCAATATAACTTCAGCCGACAGTACAGAGCCCTGCTGAGCATAGACTTTCCCAGAGGTAACAACTGCCAAGGCTCGAGCATATGAAGATGTTTGCTGCTAAAACACTGGAATAGAGCTTACAAAAGTACAAGCTATGAAAGAATCAAGATACAAGATGACAGGTTCTCATCTTATGCATCACTTTGTTTGGTAATAGGCCTTATGGTGGATATTTTATTCATCTGATAAGTATCTCTATGTACTATTTCATACAGCTACTGGTAGAATTTTCCAGATATTGAAATTTATTAGAAACTGAGAACCTGCAACGACTTGGTGCAAATATCATTGAAATATCTAAAATTTTGAATCTGGTGATTTCTATCAGTACTAGACTAGAGATCGACCGATATGGGTTTTGGGGTGGCCGATGCTGATTTTTTCACATTTTGGGCAGCCAATGTCTATTTCAGTGGCCGATATTTTAAGGCCGATTTCAAGGCCGATATATACATAGTCAGTTGGCTAAATTAATCCCAGGTGGAATTGAGATTTTGTGTCACTGCCTGTAAAATAAAGAAAAAAGATAAATTGTTGATTAGCCGTAAATCTATAAGCCAGAGACATTATATTTTAGTAATTAATTGTATGATAAAAACAATATATAATTACTATATCTAATTATTTAATAATTACTGTTCATTTTTTTTTTATTTAAACAGGCATTTCAGTGGCTTGTTTTTCTCTCCGCTCAACTTTGGTGCTGAGGCAGTGCCTGATAAAAAACTGACTTTTTCTCTCTAGTTTCTTTCATTACAAAAATGTAAAACTGAATAACTATAAAAAAAAAAAAAAAAAAAAAAAAAAAAAATCGGCCTTGAAGACAAAAATTGAGGCCGATATAATAAGATGTATGAATATCGGCCCTAAATATTGACCGGCCGATATATCGGACAATCTCTAAACTAGACCCATTCACTTGTTGTATTATGAAGCAATGGATCTTTCTTTATAAAGCCCTTTGCAACACTCAGGTGACCAAAGTGCTTTTTTGCAGATATAAAAACAAAGCAAAAGCAAAAAACAAAAACAAACAATACTTCTTAGACAGCAATTAATGTTAAATCATTTAAGTGTTAAAAGTCAGTCTGAATAAATACGTTTAAAGTCTGGTTTTAAAAAAAGATCAGCAATGAATGATGCACATGTCAGGAGGTCGTTTGTTCCACAGTCTGAGACCAGAGAAAGTGTTTGAGCCTGGCTCTGGGAACTTCCAGCAGAAGTTGATAAGTTGACCTTAAAGTGCGTATGACAGGTTAGACGACAATTTGAGTAAAACACAGTAAACGTGATTAAGCTTCAGATTTCACTAAACATTTAGCTTTTTAGCAATTTGGTTGTTTTGGTGATGTCTTTTGTCCAGGAAATACAACACGTGGAAGGGAATCCACATATATTACTTTGTTATTTATCAACATAAATAACAAATTATTATAACTTATAACACTTTGAAGGGACCTGTTATGTAAAATTTACTTAGCTGAGTTTTTAACCTGGTTACAACAGCTTTCTGTGCTTATTAGTTTACCCAAAGTTGTATTTAAATTGATTCTTGCCTGTTTGAGTAACCCCGCATTGTCCTGGAGCTGATGCTTGAGTGCTCACAAAATCCCTGTCTTCACCTACCACCTATCCATGCCCACTTGTCTGTATTTACTTGCGATTACTCTATATATACAGAAACAGCACAATAGGTTTCCTTTAACTGTTAAATATTTGTTCAAACTTTACATTTGGGCATTTTCTGGACGACACGTTCTGGGATTCTGTTTTAGAACTACCATTTGTACTTTTCCACTTTTATTTGTCAGTTTCTTCATAAATTGCAGCTTAGTTGCTGTAAAACTAAGACAGATATTTACCACAAGTCAAAATTAGAAAAATGTTTTAATCTATCACATAGGCTTTAACGATCGGCTTGGATTTCCAACTAACTCTAACATGATATTTCATTTTGTCTTTAGCTGAGGAGGACATTTCAGAGGAGCTTCAATCTGATTCAGAGACAGAGGACACAGAGGACATAGAAGACACACCAGCACAACACACGGAGTCCTCCTCGCAAACTGTAAAAGACTGTCCACTTATCATGCCTCCTGAGCCCCTCCTGGTACTGGACCATGAGCGAGGAGGCGGGGAGCAGACGGGGCTGCAGGAGTACAGTGTGGACAGGGCTGGGGACATGGAGGAGATATCGCTGGGACACAGAGGAGCAGAGCAGAGGGAGGAGTTATCGCTGGGACACAGAGGAGCAGAGCAGAGGGAGGAGATATCGCTGGGACACAGAGGAGCAGAGCAGAGGGAGGAGATATCGCTGGGACACAGAGGAGCAGAACAGAGGGAGGAGACACCGCTGGGACACAGAGGAGCAGAGCCGAGGGAGGAGTCACCGCTGGGACACAGAGGAGCAGAACAGACAGAGAACATGGAGTGGAGAACAGCAGAAAGACCTTTATCTCCTGAGGCTGTCAAGGAGGAGGGCATGAGCACACTACAGGTACAATACACATGTTCTTCTCTACTTCATATGTAAAAACTGATGTCATTATGTATAGGGACAGCTCACAGCTGTCTTATTTCCCACTTCCTACTTGTATAAATGTGCTGGAACGCCACTTGATTTGGTAAATACCACTTGTGAACTGGACCTGGTTGAGGAAGTCCCACTTCACATATGAGATTAACAATCAGCTCACACTGTATTAAGAGTATTGTCATGGGTGATCACTTTAGTTACTAGACTTCACTTGTCAGCCTGATATTTACTTGGACCAACCTTGATTGTAGCCTGAACAGATCTTGTGAATGTGTCACAATATTCTTGTAGTGTGGCACCTAACCGTCTATGGAGAGAAATATTATTGGTTCTTTAAGTTGTGAAAAATCCAACAACACAATTTCAATATATGACACAATTATTATGCCCCTTTTTCCACTAGTACCTACCGTACTTCTTGGCTTAGCTGTAGCTTGACTCAACGTACTTCAATGTCCTTTTGAACCTCAAAACATCATTAATGAAGTGGCTATGCTTGATTTTTGTCACTATAAAAATGTAAAAATGTTCAACTCAATTTGTGCTTTGAAACGTTAATCACCATTTAAGTCAAAATTAACATGAGTTGGTAATGCTAGCTGCAGTTAGCTAAATGCTTACAATATAAACAAGTGCACTTCCTGAATTGTAGTGGACAAGCTCTATATTATATGTCAATGGGACTATCTATGCTTGGGTTAAAATATTTTCAGGTAAAAATTGGGTATAGTCCCTTTAATCGAGTTTAAAGTTCTTAGAACCACAATGTTTGTTCTCTGTGTTGCACACTTTACTCACTCATCAGAAATTTTTCATCCAATTAGCATCTGACAGTTTGACAGTACCATCACGTTTAGCTCAGCTCGCTTTAACCATGGAGGGGAGTAAAAAGATACCTTGTGCTAGATGTCAGCCTCAGATGGAAAACTAGGTAGGTACTAGGTAGGCACTAGTCTAAAAGGGGCAACACTTTGTTAATGATTTGTGCCCAGCACTTTTACTGTTTCTTGTGGGTTTAAACATATATCTGTCCATTTTACTGTCTTCCTTTACTAACCACTCAAAGGAAAACTCTGCAAGGTCTGATGACAGCGAACCCGTAGCCAATCAAGAGTCGAAGATGGTCAAACCAAATGGAGAATTAAAAACCAAAGTAACTCTGGATGATCTGGATGATGAGACAGACACATTATTTTATCCTGAATGGTACAGACCTGGCAACAGGGGCAGAGTTAGTCCATTTATTGAAGAAAACCAAACTAATTCTTAAAGGTAAATACTGTCTGTTCCAATATTGCTTCAGAGATGAGTCAAGAAGCTGATCAGCAAGAAGGTGCAAAAATAACTGATCCACCATTGGTTAAAGATGGAACTTTAGAAATTGTGTCTCAAGAATCACCAAATCAAACTGAAACAGAGCCAATTGTATCAAAGCTAGAATTGGACAATGAAATGGAAGATATGGAAGATTTGCCAGAATTGGAATGTCTACCTCAAGCTATGAACAGAAATACTGAAGGAGTTTTCCATGATGACAACACTCAGATTGAAACTAATAATTTACCAGTGGAGACAAATCCTTCTGCAATTGAAAACACAGAAGAAAATGAAACTAGTCAAATGTCCAAAGACGATGTTTTGATACCAAGTGACAATGGAAAAGAACAAGAAGACATTTCGGAAAAAAAAAACAGGAGATGACGACGACGACCAATTGGACGTTGAAAATGTGGTCGAAGAAGCCACTCAAGAGCTTGAAGATAAGACAGAAAACCAGATTTCACAAAGTATAGAAGAAGAAGACATTTTGGAAATAGAACCAGGAGATGACAACGACCAATTTGACGTTGAAAATGTGATCGAAGAAGCCACTCAAGATAATACAGAAATAGAGAATCCAGGCAGCGTAGAACAAACCCGACATTCTGGAATTGGAGCAAATGTGGCAGTACAGGTTAGTTTTTCGAAGTTTTTTCTTCTTCACCACCTGCCGCTGCTGCTGTTGGCTACACCTCAAAAGCACTTCATCGTGTTCTTCACTTGGCTGGATTTCTTGTGTTTTTCCACCTCAAAACATACTCCTGTCCATGCTTCTTTTATATATCTGTTGTCTTCCATTACATTTGTCCTCCAAAGTATGTGTTCTTGTGGATATGCTGGATATCCCATGGCAAAATGTTGTTGTGGTTGATTAAAACTAAGGTCGCACACCCAATCAAGTCATAGTAGTTTCATGAAGTTTCAAGAAGTTCCAAATGGATAATGTGGAAGCACCGAAATCAGAGTTCAACACATATCTGGGACTTTACAAAATCAAAATGATATTGAAATCGTGACCCATGTATCGAGACTGAAATTGAATGATCCCATCCCTGTTTATCATGTAAATAATAGAGAAGCTTTTGACTTACACTAGATAAAAGGTGTGTTCTTTTGGGAAAAGGTAGTTCGTCATGGTAAATATTTACAGCTGATTGGTCGAAAACTAGCAACACTGAACACAGCTCTCAAATCTGTGTGCACATTTTAAACAAAATAGTCCTGTTCAGCGCCAGCCTATGACATGCACTCTGAGCTCAAAGAGGAATGGAAGTCTGGATACATGTACCTAGTCATTCAAAGCACTTAGCACAAACTCTGGTACAGTTTCTAGAACTTTTGGTGTCAATAGGACACATATTCACTGAGTTACTAGGGCTGGGTATTACCAAGAGTCTTCCAGTAATTATCCCGATACATGGGTCACGATGCAATTTCCTCAATACGTTGTGTATCAAAATATATTTTTAAAAAAGATTTTGTAAACAATACCAAGAGTTTTTTTTTTTTGTTTTTTTTTATCTACAATGCCTTTATCATAGCACAACTGATTTATGGATAACTGACATTTTCAACTCAGTAACAATAAACAAAATTGGTAACATTAAACAAAAGTGACCTGTAAAAACTCTTTCAGCTCTCACAATGTTATGAATCTAACTTTGATTATGTAAAATAACAAAATGCAAAAGTATTGTATTTTCACACTGATCTTTATTTTAGATATAACATCCTATAGTTGTTCTCAAAGTGGGTCCAGGGACCGCTGGGGGTCTTTGAGTCATGTGTAGGGGGTCCTCTCAATCTTTTTAAAACATGGGGAATTTCTTCAGCATTACAATTTATTATGATATATAACTCTAAATATGTCATGTTTTGGATAGAAACAAGTACACCAGAAAAATAACTATAAGAAACTAACATTTTATTCAAAGTTTGATATAAACTTGGCTTGATTTTCATAACAATCCTGTGATGCCAATGCAGAAAACAATAGGGGGTCCATGGAAACATTTTGAATCAATAGGGGTCCCTGACTTTAAAAGGTTTGAGAACCCCTGACTTAATAGTTTGAGCCTTAAAGCAATAGTCCAGATTCAAAAGTGTATATTTTATGAGTTTATGCATCCTGATACACCTCCCTGTATCGCTATGCATATTGCCAATAAGTTTGTCACAATATATGCCAATATCGATACATCGAGTACAGCCCTAGTTATGACCACAAAGAGCTGGTGAACTAATACAGTCTGCAAATGTAATCACGCAAAACCGTCGCAATGTACAGTACATTTCTTCTCAGTTCTGCTTGATTATTGTAGAAACCACACAAAACAGGCTCAAGTGGGTGCACAGCAGAGTAGTTAGAACTCTAGCTTCTCAATAAGGAGAGTGTGGGTTCCAATCCTGTTTCTATCCAAATCAGCACTTCATGATCTCTCTAGATGGAGTTTGCATGTTCTCCCCTTGTTACTGTGGGTTCTCTCTGGGTACCAGTAAATCGTGACACCTAATGGTACCAAGCTACTGCTGAATAAAGCGCAATAAAAACAGCTTCTTATTCACACCCAAGTTTGTATGTCATTATTTTAAATGTTTTCCATGATTTCATCTTCTGCCTCACCTTCCCTGTCTTTCTCCATCCCTCCATCCTACGTGTTCCCTGCAGGCGGTCACGCTGCTCTTCTACCTGCTGGCCTTCCTGGTTATCCTGCAGAGGTTCTGGGTGTATGTGGCCGTTACATCCTCATCTAAAGCCCACGGCCGGAGCTGAAACTGTCACTGCTGCATGTCCAGGTACACCACCACCGCTGTCACTGATGCACGTTCAAGTACACTACCACCGCTGTGACTGCTGCATGTCCAGGTACACCACCACCACCGCTTTCAGTGCTGCATGTCCAGGTACACCACCGCTGTCAGTGCTGCATGTCCAGGTACACCACTACCGCTGTTAGTGCTGCATGTCCAGGTACACCACCACCGTGGTCACTGCTGCATGTCCAGGACCAGGTACATCAGGCTGCCAGCTCACACTTCTCTGAGAATGGACATAATAGAAGAAGTGTTGATTGAAATGTGTGTCTGTACTGACACCTTGTGGTTGCATGAGTTGGAATGCCGCTGCTTGCTGTGTTGTTAGTGATATTGTAAAACTGGCATGCTGCTGTTCTGGGGAAAAGATACTTTTGAAAGAACCGGTTGCAAACCCTTATATGCACAGATATCTCTTTTTGTAACTTGTGAGATTGCAAACGCCAAGCAAGGATAGCCACACAATATACTAACAGACAATTTCACAAGTGAAAGTGTTCAGGGTTTGTACAGAGTGAAAATGCATTATCACATATCATTAGATATGTGTTGCACTCTTGAGTCCATCTGAAATGACTGCTGAAAGTTGGGAAAAGTGGAGCCTCGGACGAACGTTTGAAGCTGATTGGTTGAAGCATAACAAATCTCCAAATAAAAAATCCAGTTCATGGAAATACAATGCTAAAGAAATGCTAAATCCAGTTCATAGAAAAGCAAAAATGTGTGCACATTTTTCCAAGCCAATGTAGCCTATTTCTGTTAATGACCTTTATGAGCGAGTTTTTTCTTATCTTTATTCTCTTTCTTTTCTTTATCTTTACTTCTGAAAACAAAACAAACAAAAAAACAAACAAACAAACAAACAAAAAACAAGAAAAACATGAAGCTATCAAAATATGTCTAAAACTTGTGTCATTTTGACCCAGGCTAGTGACACAAGAGAGTCTTCAGAGGCCCAACTACAAAACCTCAGATATTTGTCTGTGCTCCAAGAGGTTCCAAACAGTCTTTTTGAATTTTAGACTATTTTAATCAGACTATATTTAATAAAAATGGCTCACTTGGTAAAGGTTAAAATAGGCCTTACATTAAACCACAATATTGTGCTGGCTTGAATCTCTAAATGCAACCCAAAGATGAAATGGGCCCAGATGAATTCTCAAAAGTTTGTGAATTCACAAATGTCATGCTCGTCTGATGAATCCTGTTCAGTAAGTCTGTGTCTTCTCGTCCTCAGGAAAGCAAAAACATGTCATAGGTTGAGTTTTAAATCCACAAATATTCACCAGTGAGGATAGGCTTGGTAAAAACAGTATTGTTCTTAGTCCTTGACCTGCAGGACAACACATGAGTATTCAAACATGCAGAATTCAGTGTTTCACGATTAAAAAAGTAGATTTTGCTTATGCCACAGCTTTATTGTCAACCTTTCTGCTGGTTGCAAGCTTCAGTTTGACAGTTTACACAATTCTTTAATAAATTATTATGACCTAACATTGAACCTTGTGGGACTCCATATTTTTGTAAAACCTTGACACCCAGAATTTCAATGACCAACCTGTACAAACTGATGCCCATCTGCCATCTCTCAAACTCTACATGTATCTCATTACTTCTTGTCTGCACTACTTTCTGTTTGTCTGCTGTAGAGCCAATCAGAGTCCAGCCCTGCGTCCTCCTCCTGTCTGCCTGAAGGTCCTCGCAGGCCATCCTTCTACTTCTCCTGGCTCAACCCTGCACACAAGAGCCAGTGAAGACACACACAGGTCAGGACTCTGGGCTGGAGAGACTGACTTTTACACTTTTACTGTGGTTTAAAAAAGAAGATTATTGTTGAATGTTGAAATAGAGTGAACATGAATGGTGCAAAGAAGTTTTTTTTTTAGTTCATTTAGACACATGCAGCGTTCCAGGCCACTGGGAGGTCAGATTATTCCAGTTGAACATTACAGATTCACACTTCAGAACGTCCAATGGAAATAACTAGGCTAAGCAAAAGGAAGCATTCAAGGAAACATGTGAAATAGGAAGGATAGTTCCATAGTTTTTGCAGCAGATTAACTACATATGCGCTTTGTGAGAATATTCTAACTGCTGTTGCACACCACAGTTGATCTCTAATACAAATGATCGTTCCTTAATTTCACAAGTAAGAATTTCTTCAGGTCGGAGGTGGGGAAAATGCCAGTTCCCAGTTGCCTGGAACGCATCACTAGTACTTTTAAATTTAAACAAAGTTAAGCCTAGTTCTACTGTTTTAATTGTCGATCAGTGATTCCAAAGTGTGGTCCAGGGCCTCAGAGACTTTGCAGAGGGGCATCCAGAGGTTGGCCGCACAACAATCGAAAATAAATTCAACTTTACATCATTTATTTGATGTAATTACTACTTTAAATCCACAGACTTTATCTATTTGTTCTTTTACATCTTAATCTGAGAGGAAAAAACATTATTTAGTGTGAAATATGATTGGGTGGCCTTATGCAATCCTCTGGCCATCTAGTTTGGGAACCACTGTGCTAGACATAATGGGTTTAATCCACATAGTTTAGGTCAAGTTTTATCTAATTTTGGTGCTGATTTGCTTGTCTAATTTCATTAACCATCATCTCCAAGGTCAAATTATTTGAAAATATAAATATTTCAAAAACTGACTCTATTACTGCTGTGTGATTGTTCACACATTAAAGTAAATGTAGAAATGTTGTTTTTTTCTTTAATGGGAGACAGTTTTGTAGAGACTGGCAATGAGAGGCCATATTTGTGACTTGTACAATGGTGTGGCATTATGTTGTGATACAGCCTTACCTAACATGTTTTTATTGTCCTCTTTTGCTGTGCAAGAGTAGAAATGCTCTCATCAGGTAATAATAGGTCCTGTTTAGATTTGGTTTACATAAAGTGCACTGTATCTTTTGTCCATCATTTTCACAGTATGACATTACTCTTTCTATTGACCGTCAAAGCCAGGTGGTGTTCACTGGTCAGATCTTTGGAGAGGAGACCAAATTCACTTTAGAATGACTTAATGATGCAAGTTCTAGTTTGTCTTATTCATAACATAGTACTTTGAGTTATCTAGCAGGTCATTTCACACATTTCAATTTGGCGATTAGTGACTAGACCCATTGACTATATTAAAAAACTCATTTGGATTGCTGTATTAAATATTATTTGCTTGTAGAATGTTGTGATCTCATGTGAACACGACCTATTGAATAAACTACAGTATATTTAAAACATTGCAAGCAAAGCAATAATATCATAAAAACAAGTAGATGTCTGACTCTTCATCATAAAGGTATAGCACAGTGTTTTGGATGCAGTTCACTTTTGAAGTGCTGGTGTTCTCGGTGAGGTAAAGTAAGTGACTCTACAGTATTAGAGGAAATAGGTTTACAATCAGATGTCTTCTAAGATGGTCATGTGTTAATATTTGAATTCACAAGCTCAGTGCTACTCACGTCTTTAGCCAAGTTAAACCTAATTATTGGCTAATATGATTTTTTTTTTTCACATTGTGATGGAACTGGGTTTGGTCTTCGGTGTTGTTCAATAATAAAAGTGATTTTTTTCATACTTATTCATGTATTTGTTTATTTAAAAACCCAACATTTAACTTTATGGCAAAAATAGACAGAACTAATGAAGTTTCCCCTTTCCAGGTCTACACATGGAAATGATCTGTAAAGTATCTTTAACATTGTGCATAATGTAATTGAATATTGCCCAACTAATAAAAATAACATTTACCATAACTTATTCAGATGTTTTTGTTGGACTAAGAGACATAAAATTGTTTGTCTTTACATTTAGCCGGCTTGCATTTCCTCAAAATCAAACCTTTTTTTAGCCTAGAGGGAGAGGCGTACCTCCTTCTTGTTTCCATAAAACTGTTCTATGTTGAATGTGAAATCTCCCATGTTTTTGTTTTCAATGTTTTCAAAGGGATCACACTTTAGATTTTCCACCTCAAGCAAAGCAGTGGCACTCCCAAATTAACTAAATGAAAATTTCCGTCTGTGGCAGGATTATGTCACAGCACAAAGACTGTTAAGCCGCGGACAATAGGAACATTAATAGCAATAAAATCCGTTAGCACCAGCAGATTACACAGAACCACAAACAGGAAATACAACACACACGTATGCTAATCAGTTCTGACCGCAAACGTGACTGTCCAAGAGTATTCCAAAGCCTCAGAGAACAAAAAAAAAAAAAAGAACAGGACAAGTGGGTTTTGAGTCATACTGTTTAGAAAACTCAACAAAATGAAATCAAAAAAGCAGAGAAAAAAAAACAACCTTTTGATTACACCAGTTTTTGATGATCAGATTTATTGTATTATGCAAAGGTCCTACCAAATAACCAAACCAAGGAGTTACTTTGGGTCCCAACAGCAACTTCTTCTTTATTACAAACAATGACAAATACAGCATTGCATTTTCATTAATTAAATCAATAGGTCTAGAGCAGATATAACTTTCTACCGCAGTTCCTCTGACCACCAGTGCGGGGCCCCAGTGCGTCTTCTTTGCCCGTGTCCAGCTGCTGTCCTGCCGCAGTAGAAGCAGAGCGGAGCCGTGGCTGTTTTGGACTAGCACTTACTACCATTGGCACTTGTCGAGCTGCTCCCGAGCGACTCTTCTCCTGCTTACGGGAACAAAACGACGCCATTACCGCGCGTTTCTGAGGATTACGACCGATCACCAACTTTCAGCAGTGTCATCCGAGTGCAACGCTTGTGAGATCAGGCTTTTATTTGCGCTAAAAGCAACGCCATGGACCCCGCCAGTCAAGGTAAGTGTTAGCCTAGCTCGGTCAGGTAAATAGAACACTAGAGAGAGACTGGCTATGGCAACGAATACTTTTTATGTTTTTTATTAGCACAGCAATAACGCATATTTTAATTGTAATTAAAAAGAAAAGTGCATTTTACTTCCTGAAAATCCTACAAAAAATAAGAAATTTGTAATGTTTTAGTTCATTTCTAATGACAATGTTTTCTAAATGGGTGGAAATATAACAAAAAAACTTTGATTTATTTTTGTAATGTTTTGCCATTATGAGGATTACCTTTATTTGTAAAAAAAAAAAAAAAAAATACCTGAACAAACAACAAAGTTTGTTCTAGAACGTTTCTATATAAAATGTCAATTAAAGTGAGAATCCATTTTTATTCTAAAATTTTCAGTTTCAGTCTTTGTTTTTTTAGTTAAAAATCGTAGAAAAAAATGCATTTATTGGAAATATGATTAGTAGTAGTTTATTCATACAATTCTATTCATATTCATTATATTCATGCAATACTAGGGATGCACCGATCCGATACCTGGATTGGATATCGGTGCCGATCCAGGACATTTTGCTGGATCGGGTATCGGCTCCATGATATCGGTTCAGCCGATTTCGTGGCTGTGCCTCTAATTGGACATAATGAGACTAATTTACAGGCTGGTGTTGATCCATAGCAATTCATAATATTGGGCATTTTTTCAGATTGAGTTGTTAAGTTTTGACTTGCACTATAAACAACAGTTACATAACACAATAGGACCGAATGTATTAAGTTTTTATAAGAAAAAGAAGCAACTTCAGTCCTTTTACTAGTATTGGTTAATATCTGGTATCGGCAGGTAGTTAAAGCCAAATATCAGGATCGATATCGGAACAGAAAAAGCTGGATCGGTGCATTGAAATTCTTTTATAATATATGTACATTTTTGTATGTATGTTTATGTTCAATCATACAATTGTGATCACAATCCAGAATTAGTATTTTGTCATTTTAAATACTTTTTGTAATAGTAATATCAGGTGTGTAATGAAAAAAAATCTGTCTACATGAATTTACTCACATAAATTTGCACGTTTTTAGCTTGAGTTTTTTTTTTCCCCATAATCTGCTAAGAAATTCAAGCACAGTTTCCTGCATTAAAAGAACATAAATGTAAAATTATGTCAACCAATTTGAATGTCTGTAATGTATGTTTGTTTTCTATTTAGCCGCAATTGCAAGATGGCCGCCAAACGGCCACGGCTGCAGTACTCATGTTCACTCTAGTCTTTTACTATACCAAATAGACCTAGCTTTCAAGTTAGCTTAGCATCACAACAGCGTCTTTTAACAGCGACAACTGTTTTATTTGACCGATATTACTAAATAAGTTGATACAAGTTGAAGTGAGCCCGTGTCAAAGTGTTTTATCGTCATTTGGACACGTTTTCTTCCATAAATCACAGTAGTAGAGTGGTTAGCTCGGGCCGTGACAGAGAAGCGAAAGAAGAGGGGCGGATCGAGTTCTCTCACACAAACTTCTTGACACGTATTAAACAAGCACAAACTGGCGTTATTTACTTCTTAAATGTTGTTGTTTTCATGTCACATCATATGACAGATTGGTAAATAGATAGTTTGTTCACGAGGAAAGTTTGGTGTGCTTTGAAGCGAGTGAAAGTAGGACTGTTCGTAGGGTTTTGAAGATACCGAGATCCAATTTTATTTGACGAAAAAAGTATATAGCATTTTTGGGGGGGGGGGGGGGGGGGGGGGGGATGACAATAACACTGTTTCCATTGGCGATCAATTGATTATCACGTTTTCTTGTTTTGAGTCAAAACGTGTCATGTGTCACTTTATGAAACAGGAATACCAAGACCTAAAATTTAGAAAGAAATAATGTAATTTCATATAATCTGAAGTCATTTGTATTAGATTAACAACATTAGTTTCTTCCAGCTCTCTATACAGAAAAAATATAATATATTTACTCTCTTGTCAAAAGTGGCGTTTTGATATTAGGTTTTTATTTCAGAAATAAGCTGTCATTTTCTTTCAACACTAGAAACCCGTTCCGCCACGGTTTATGTGTCCGAACTCCGAAGTGAGCTGTGGATGGCCCTAGTTTCACCGTGGACCCTGGAGCAGACCATCCCACGACTCATTTCGCTCCCCTTTGCACTCGATTATTGGGCAAGAGAAAATACAGGCTCAGTTGAAAACCAGACGAAATAGAGCAGATAAAAGTGACAAGCCGTCTTTTTGTGAATCAATCAGGTTGACGCCAAGAAATTCAGGTAAAATTTAGATGTGTTATGTGTGTGTGAGTGAAGTCTGCTGCTCGCGTAGCACAGTGTTTCCCAACCAGGGGTACGTGAACCCCAGGGGGTACGCGACCATTTGCCAGGGGGTCCGTGGGAGGATAGCAGATTTAAAGGAAAGGTAGAAATGCAAGGATTGTAATGTGAAAAGTGGTATTTGCAACACATATTACATGTTAAGAGGCAACTGTTTGACTTGAAATACATTAAAACAATAAAATGCAAGGGTTATACATGAAAATATGTGAGTAATGATAAATACTTCTAAAAATACATGACATAAGGCAGTGTTTTTCAACCAATGTGCCAGGGAACACGAGTGTGCCTTGAGTTGCTGCCAGGCGTGCCTTGAAAAATGGGCTAGTTTTCAATATTTAATCTATAAAATAAGGTTAATCAGATTTAATATTTTGATTTACAATTCGGAAGTTATTTACAGCAAGAAAAAAGCGAAACCAATCACCATTTATGCGTTTAAAGAATAATTTAGATGTAATAATTTAGTGTTCCAAAAGAGCTTAATTTGGCCATATTTCAATAGGTGGTGTGCCACAGAAAAAAAATTAAGCAAAAAAGTGTGCCATGACTCGAAAAAAGTTAGGAAAGACATAGGGGTACTCCTTGTGTGAGATCATGATTAGGGGTACTCAAGACGAAAAAGATTGGGCCCCTGGCGTAGCAGACCATCGGGAGCCTGCGTCTTCAGTAGAAACACTTACCACCATTGACCTAAATGTCCCAAACTCCTACAAAGTGAACCAGTCTGAGTGATCTGAGCTAATGGTAACATGGCTTTACACTACAGTGTTAGATAAATCAACCAGTAGTTTATAAGGTTGTTTTGCAGCTGCTTTGTTTACGTTTTTGAATTGTTTGGCTAATATACTGTATTTCAATGGAAGTTTAGCAAACCTGCTGCAAAACGAGGGATTTCTTGTTATTTCCTTGGCAACAATTGTGTTCTGACTTTGTATCTTGAGGTTCTTACACTATATTTGGAAAATCTCCATCTAGAAGCCATTCCAGTTGTCATCTCAGGCAATGTACAAGGAACTTTTGAGGGCTCTCAAACACTTCAAATGCTTTCAAAACTATAATTTCCAAGAATATTATTTGAAATTGAAAATACACGAGTGATAACTGCCATTATACCCTACAAAGCTAGTTTATTTACCTCAAACCCAGAGTTCGGGGATACTTGGAGTGTGAGATAAAGATTTGGGTTTACTCAGGACAAAAAAAGATTGTAATCACTGTCCGATGTGACGAGTTTATCAATCAGTTCTACTCGCTATCACATTTGGCGTAGTTGAGTGTCTCCTTTGCATACATTTGACTGGACTTAACTGGAAATGATGAACACAGACTATAGAAGGCAGGTCAAACGGACACTTCCCTGTCTCAGTCCAGCGCTCACATGACTCTGCGTGTTCGTCTGTCTGCCGCCACATTCCTCTTCTCTCTAATGCTGCTGAAGTGTGCTTGTCTCTCACTGGAGGAGAGAGGATCCAGAGCAGGTTTGGTGTGTGTGCTCTGAGGGTGTGGTCAGAGTGCGCAGACGTGTCAGGAGGCCACTAAACCGGTTGCACAGTAGTCGTCACTGCGATAAGATGTTCTGCCTCATGCCTGGTCACTGTGGTTTGGTTTGACATGAAGTAATGATGCTTCCATCCAGAACAGAACAACTATTTGTACTTTTACATCAACCTAAATTATATAATGACACGCTGCAAATTTTGCACAAAGTTTAGCTTTGGCAAAAGGTAACTTCTGTCTGTGGAAGTATAAGACTTAAGTCAAATCATCAAATGTGTCACCGAAATGCTGACCAGCAGAGACTTGAGAGGTGAAGATACAGTTTGACTGTTGCAAATGAGACACATTTTTGTTTTTGTTGAGAAATAGGAATAGTGTTTCCACAGCAGCGCTCAGAGGTCTTCTCTAGATTTAGTGCTCAGATTGTTTCTAGTTCAGAGACCTTAAACTCAATGGCAGCTGTGGCCGACGTGATACAAGTCCGATTTGGTCAAAGGCTGCATTTTTAAGGATAGTCCTAACTATGTTTAATTATATAGTAAAAGAAGCATATATTATATAAAATATAATCTATGTCCATTTTCATTCACATTCATTCTTTTATATTATATAGACCAATTTACTGTTGGTAAACAAAGAGTAGCACGGCAGCCCCAGGCGTTTCAAGCTGTGCAGGTGCATCATCAGTAAATTATCGCAAAACTCTTTATAAAAAAACTAAATATAACCAATGGCAAGTGACTCCGGATCCATCCATGTGCAGTTAGCTACTGAATGTTAGCCTGACATTAGTAAGTGTCCTGATGTTCAGTGATCTGATATTTACTTGTGTTTGGTGTAAAAACCTTGTGTGCACAAGAGAAAAGCTTCGAGCATACAGATCTCTTGATGAGCATGACTACATAATTTGCCGAAAGTACAGGAGGAGATTACCACCACATATGAAGATTTTTGTTTAATTTGTGTAAATGAATTATTAACGGTGCAGAACTACAGACTAACAGTAAACTGCTCCTGTGACATTATTTTGTGCTGATTTCTACAGAAGGACTCCAGGCTTATGATATACTTCCATGACTCTGGGGTAGGGTTGGGCAATATTGTGATAAAAATCGAATCTCAGCTCATCTCTGTGACAATCTACTTTTTGGTGAAATCGTTACATCGTGATTTTCCTTTATTTGATTTGATGCGTCTGTCTGATCAATATAGACTATATTTTTCAACCTATTATCTTCTATTAGTCTTCATAGCGACTCTGTTTTGAAGTATCTTTTGGACTGCGCTTTAAGTTCATAAAAGGAACGTAATTTTTCAGGGTTGCTTTATAGAAATATATCAATTTATAGGACTGAAATCTGAATTTTTAGCATGTTTTCAATCTAAAAGTGGCTAATAATGCAAGAAAAAACCCATACACTTGTTTTGCAGCTACACACGATGTTGTAATTGTTCGATTCTTTTATTAACCTTGGGTAAGTTTGCTTGTTTCTCTTAGAAAATCTGGCAACACTGGTCAGCTGGATTTAGCTATTGATATGAAGTGTGTTTACCTTAAAGACAATAGGAAAATAAACGGTCTGCAAAAAATCTGGATAAAATCGAAATTGTAAACTGGCTCCAAGAAAATCGTGATGTAAATTTTTTGCCATATCGCCCAGCCCTACTCTGGGGTGGTGTATTTGTTTCGTTAGTGATTCTTCATTAGGGTGGCTAATTAGCCTGCAGAAATCACAAATTATAAAGAGTGGAAAACCATAGAACACATTAGGAGAGGTCAGAGCCTCGTTAGTCATTACTGTTGAGTTTCTAACCCTTTAGGGTCGTTAGTACTACTTTCTCATTTTGTAAAGTTAGTTATGGGGAAACTGTGCAGAGGGCACCAGTGCGACTCCGCCCTTTTTAATGATGTAAGTTTTGAAAGGGTGTAACAATATTGATGAGATCAGTAAGGACACACAAACAAACATACGTGGTCCAAACTGTTTTGTGCAGTTTTTTTGACAGGCCACTATCAGTACACATCCAAAACCATGAGACTCCCTTATCTATGGACTTTTGAAGCTGTGGATTTGACCTGCTCATGTTTTAAATTGAGACAAAAAGAACCGGGGACATCTTGAATTCTGTTCTATTGCATTTAAAAGAGAACACGTTATTATTAAGTGTAATTGATGTACGTGTGTCATGTGAGTGTAATAGTCAACCAAAAACCACTCTGTTACAAAAGTGACAATAGTAACACAAGCGCAAAAGTGGCACATAAGCACATTCACTATAGAGAGATGATTAGTTTATTGAAACTGGAGATGTGTGTGCAACCTGAGAGCAGAAAGAGCCATGACTGACTGTTACAGCGTGGCACCACTGATATTTTAGTGAACTACAAAGAGATTATCACCAGTAGGTTAGAGCGCGCTTATTCCGTATTCCACTCTAAACGTTCTGCATAGTTTGCAGATCGTGAACAGACTTGAATGAAGACAATGCAGAATGACTTGACGAGCCGTGTTTATTGCTCTAAGTTCAAGATGATAGGTCTGTGTACACAACTAAACGACAAGTCACTGAAAACCTATGCCCAATTCAAACCAAATCAAAGTTAGTAAGAGCCGCAACAGTATTTCATAACAACAACAAACCATCAAACATTTATAAGTGTATTTTCACAATGGTTTTGCAAAACTAATCATCTTTTCATATGTAATACACAAGATGATTCAAGATGTACTTTTGCAACTACGACCTGGTATTTATTCAGTTTTTTGACTGATAGCAGCATGTCTGAGTGAATTTTGATCACATAAAGCAAAAAAAATACTAAAATTATTACATTTTGACCACATTTCGATGATATTCCAACTGAAATAATTACTAACGTTCCTTTCTTTTGGTGTTGGGGTTGCGAGTCGGTTGCATAGCTTTTAAGGGGTCCTGGTTTGAAAAGTTTGGGAACCTCTGCACTAAGCAACTGCCAATTTAAATAAACATGTACTGTAATAGGTAGAATGTTCTTGACTTTTTTTTTTCTAGTCTAGTTCTCATCTCAGTCAAATCTCAAGAGCCGGACTAATGTCTTTAAAGAGCCGCAGGTTGCAGACCCCTGACCTATGCTAACAGTGACTAAAGTGACTGTGAATAACGCTGAAGTTGTTAGCAATCCAACCAATGACTGTGATCCAGTTAGCAGATGAATGCAAGCGTAAGAGGCATATTTGCGTAGAAACACCTTAAACAATAAATTGAATGTTGGGATGTTCTTTAATCGTTAGTTGGAGGTCTTCACGGTCAATAATCGGTTAACGAGTACTTTTTTTATTGTGGTTATTTCCGAGTTTCATGACTAATGACTTAACCGAGTCTCGATTAACCATGAACATTCCTGATTTAAAAGCATATTCTCCTTACAACTCATATATTCTGCACTTCTTGCTGGCTGGCACAAAAGAAACATGGCTGCTGTTTTACTTTCTTTCAAAAACAAAGGTTATTCATTGCCCATTTCATAGCGAAACTACACTTCGTACCTTTAGCTTTACTTTACTTACATTATTTTATTTGTTTAGAATTTGAATTAAACACAGACAAAACTAAGTTGTTAAACCAAAAAAACCCCTCAAATGATTAAATATTTAGATTATTCTGTTATTAAGCCGCTAAAT
>JBBPFD010000298.1:0-40297 GCA_038363315.1 Mugilogobius chulae
ATCAGGTTATAGGGCGGATGTGTGTATGCACTACTCAGCCTTCCTTCGTGTGTCCTTTAGTGTTTCAACAGATGACTATGGCTCAACGATAGCTCAGGAATCCCGAGACTGACGACATCCATCTAGAGGTATGGGATTCCAGCTCCATCTCACTGCTGCGGACCAGACATAGTGTTCATTAATTCTATTAGAGGAAAGAATCAAAGGTGGGTAGGTTGATTCTGTTATCTACATCATCTCGATCAATTGGTGCTATACGGTATTGAGTTTGAACTCACTCCTAGTGTTCTTAGAGGCTTGGCACGAATATTGATCTAAATGTTAACACTTGGATTGCTGATTACTGTTGATTATACGTCGATAATTTCTATGCATAAGTATTGCGATTGCGACATTACATAATTTTAATTAACTTTATGTTATTGATTTATAATTGAGCATACCATTAATTGACCAAACAATTGTAAAATGTTAACCTCATGGGCATAAATACATTAATCGATATTAAAACTGCCCTACTAATTTAAGATTTATTTTAGACAATGTTCACTACTTCTGAAGCTGCAACCATGAATTGGATGTTGTGCTTGTTTGAGTTATTGAATGTTCTGGCCGTATATTAAAAGTAACTAAAGTAATATAAGTGATAAATTGTTTATATTTGCTGTATGACATCGCTGACAGGATAAATATACATTTCCACTATAGAACAGCCATGCAGATGGCGACGCAACTTCCCTCCTCTCCGGCCGCATCAGGACTGAGAGAGTTACTTCCGCAGATGCCGTCTGGACAAGAGGAAGAACTTTGCCTCTTTCACAATAAGTGCCTCTCCGCTGCCGTGAATTATAAAGCTTTTATTTTGATGGAAGAGCAGGATGTGTTACACTGCAGTTAGTGGAGCTTAACTTTGTAAACAACCAAAGAGTTTGCCGCTGATCAGACATAGAGAGACAGTGCATTTACGCTCACGGACTATAAAAGGAAATATGGGAGAAAATAAAGACCCGCTCATGCAGACTGAAGCTGTGATGTGACTCTGCGGCTGCACAAACCTCCTGTCTGTGTAAAGCCTCGACAGACAGCTTCTGCTCCAGGTACGAGCGAAACCCACTCTGCATCTTGTGAAAATAGTACCAGGACTCATACCGCGCTAGGGCCCTCATTCATAAAGTGAGTTTCACGTGCATCGGTCTGTTGTAGCCTACTCACGCAGGTGCTGGATGTATTCCTTGTCACCTACACGCCTCCTCCTCCTCCTCGTGTCTCCTTTTACATTCGCGCCTTCTCCTCATGTTTCCTCTTACATTCGCGCATCCTCCTCCTACGCCATTCGTGTAGCCCTACCACTGCTCCGCTCCGGCCCAGACAGTCTGGTGGCTCTGCGCCACAGCCTGAACCTGAGGGATCTGTGCCCTAGGCCAGGTCCGACCGTCCGCACGTCCATCCCGCGAGAAAAAAAATGTTAGGTGTCACCAGGAGGCTTACACTTTGTCTCTATGGCGGGTGCAGTTCAGGGCCAATGCGGGTGTCCTGCCACAGCCTGTGGGGAGACTCAGCAGCAGAGGGGCAGATTGGGTTCGGGGCTAGACCCACTGACATCTGGGGCTTAAGCCCCCGCATATTGGCCTAACGACGCCTATGCTCTTCACCAAAACACCCGTCGATGTCACTCTACACTTACAGTAGTTCACAATAGACTTCCTAAGGACAAAACACTCAAAAAACGCACCAATTTCTCAATTGACGACATCACCACCCTTCTACACTTTGTGGCCAAATCTACATATTTTCAGTACAACAAGGCAAGGCAAGGCAAGGCAAGTTTATTTGTATATCACAATTCATACACAAAGCAATTCACAGTGCTTTACAAGGCAGGAAAATGCATCAAAATTACAATAATTAAATAATCAGCATAAAATTTACTTTAAAAAGAAGTAAAGAAATAAAGAGTGCAGACAAAGTATTTCAGTCATATGCACAGATAAAAAGACATGTTTTCAGCCTAGATTTAAACATTGTCACAGTGGAGACCTGTCTTACATCATCTGGAAGACTGTTCCAGATCTTAGCTGCATAAAACTGAAACGCTGATTCTCCATGTTTAGTCCTGACTCTGGTCCACGTTTAGTCCTGACTCTGGTCCATGTTTAGTCCTGACTCTGGTCCATGTTTAGTCCTGACTCTGGTCCATGTTTAGTCCTGACTCTGGTCCACGTTTAGTCCTGACTCTGGTCCATGTTTAGTCCTGACTCTGGTCCATGTTTAGTCCTGACTCTGGGCACCAGCAGGAGGCCAGTCCCTGAGGTCCTCAGAGTCTGAGATGGTTCATAACGCACTAACATGTCAGAGATGTACTTTGGTGCTAGTCCATGGAGAGACTTAAACACAAGCAGAGCTGTTTTAAAGTCTATTCTCTGAGCCACTGGAAGCCAGTGCAAAGACCTAAGCACAGGACTAATGTGATGGTACTTCCTGGTTCTGGTCAGGACTAATGTGATGGTACTTCCTGGTTCTGGTCAGGACTCGAGCAGCAGCGTTCTGGATGTACTGCAGCTGTTTTACAGCCTGTTTGGATAGGCCGGTGAGCAGGCCGTTACAATAGTCTAACCTACTGGAGACAAATGCATGGATAAGCCTCTCCAGGTCAGGCTTTGACACTATACTTTTGATTTTGGCAATGTTTTTTAGATGGTAAAAAGCTGCTGATGTTATTGACTTAATGTGGCTGTTAAAGTTCAAGTCTGAGTCCATTATTACCCCCAGATTTCTAACTTGACTTGAAGGTTTTAGAGAGAGAGACTGAAGGTGACTGCTGACAACCTCTCTTTGTTTCTGTGGGCCAAAGATGATAACTTCAGTCTTGTCTGAGTTAAGCTGGAGAAAGTTGTTTTGCATCCACACACTGATCTGTTGGATGCAGTGACAGAGGGAATCCACAGGCCCATATTCACCTGCTGTTAATGACACATAGATCTGAGTGTCGTCTGCATAGTTGTGATAGCTCACATTATTATTGCGTATTAACTGACCTAAAGGCAACATGTACAAATTGAACAGAAGGGGTCCCAAGATTGACCCCTGAGGCACACCACAGGTCAAGGCCATGTGCTCAGACACGCAATTACCAATTTCAACAAAATACTTCCTGTGTTCTAGATAGGACTTAAACCACTTCAGGGCAGAACCAGAGATGTCCACCCAGTTCTCTAGTCTGTGTAAAAGGATGTCATGATCGACAGTGTCAAAAGCAGCACTCAGATCCAGCAGGATTAGGACAGAGACTTTGCCAGCGTCTGTGTTCAGGCGGATGTCATTAGTTACCTTGATAAGAGCTGTTTCTGTGCTATGGTGGGGTCTGAAACCTGACTGGAAAACATCAAATGTGTTGTTTATTAGGAGAAAGTCAGTAAGTTGTTGGTAAACTACTTTTTCAAGAACTTTTCCTAAAAATGGCAGATTTGAGATGGGTCGATAATTGTTCATTACTGTGGCATCAAGACTGCTCTTCTTCAGGAGAGGCTTAATGACGGCAGTTTTTAAAGCACTTGGAAATGTTCCAGATTGAACCGACATGTTCACTATTTGAGTGACAGGTGCTGACAAACTACTCAGCACAGACTTTAGAAATCTAGTGGGTAAAACATCAAGGCAGCATGTAGATGAACTCAGACTGGTGATAATTTCTTGGACAGTTGTGTCAGTTACAGGTGCAAAGTCAGTCAGTTGTAAGTGACTAGGTGGTTGTAAGGTAGTTTTTTGCATTGTGGAGTTAATGGCATTTTTAATACCCTGAACCTTGTCATTAAAGAACTTTGCAAACTCATTACATTTAGATGTAGAAACAAGTTCTAACGGCAACTGAGCTGGAGGATTTGTTAATCTGTTTACAGTTTGAAATAGGACACGTGCGTTGTTACTGCAATTACTAATTATTTCAGAAAAATATCTTTCCCTTGTTCTGCATAAAACTTGGTTGTAAGTGTACAACTCTCCTTTATAAGCTTCATAATGAACTTGGAGTTCTGACTTACGCCATTTTCTCTCGGCTCTGCGGCACATCCTTTTCAACCCAACAACACAATATACAGACAGAAAGAGGGGTTTGCAATGGGAGATCCACTATCTGCAATAATGAGCAGTTTTTCATGGAGGACTTGGAACAAAAAGCATTCAACACAGCACCCCCGCAATGCAGTTTAACTCTCTGGAAATATTATGTAGGACCACCTCAACGCACAAGACAGCACCGGTAACATCCAGTTCACACACGAAGAAGAGAAGGACAGAGCAAAAATTTTTTAGATCTAAAAATTCACCACATCGAAGACGGCAGTATTAAGATCACAATATACAGAAAACCCACACACAGATTAACACTTATGCTGCGTTCAGACCGGACAGCGTCTTGGTGTATTTGTGTCCATTTTCAATGTTAAGTCAGTGTAAACCCGCGTCTTGAGCGTTCAAGCGAATTTTCCGCGCGTATTGACGTCTGGGGCGTCAGTTGACGCGCGTTTTGGCTTCTGAAAACGCGGCGTCTTTCGGATTAGAAGCTTGAAGCTGCGGCGGCCGCAAGTTCGCCCGAAGCTGCGGCGGCCGCAGGAGTTGGGAAAATCCATCTTCAGACGCGTTGGAAGTCGGCGTCAGCCAATCAGAGACTCCTGACACGTCAAATGTTGTTCCCCTGTCACACCAAGAGGAAAGGACGACTGTTTACTGAAGTATTTTAGTAACTTTTTAACGAAAGGTGGCTTGTTTGGGGACTTTTTTCAAAGACTTGGCCGTCCGTTGCTTTGAAAATCTGGAGACATGGCAAACACGGGACATGATCTGGACTGACAACGCGCTCTCGTGGATGTATTAAAAATGCCCGGTGTCGTGTTTAAACCTGCTGTACAACGGGAGGAGCTGAGGACGGGACAGCAAAGGGACTGCCTGCAGGAGGAGAAAGTTGTGTGATCGGGTAAGCTCCGTTTTATAAATGCAACCCGGTAATGGCGCCACCGCCTCTGGCGTGGGGCAAAGCTAAACATGTAGCCGCCGGAGAGCTATCGTCTAGCGGCTACGGCCAACGGAGGAACCCGGTGAAAGCCTAGGGGTTCAGACCTTTAGCAAAGAAAAGTTAAAATGACAGTGGATTTGGTAATGATACCCACAATTTCTCGCCTCAAATGGTCTCAAAGTTTAGATTTGACTCTTATAAACCGTTTTATAAATTAAACAAGCCTCTATCTCTCTTTCTCTCTCCTTCTCTCTCTCAACGTGATCTGTCTACGAGCAAAACAAAGCCTGTAAACAAGCGGGAGCTCGAAGCGCTTTGGGGTGTTGAAAGTGTATTTTTGTCCACCAAAGCCTTGACACGTCAGAGCAGTTTAGAAGCCTATTGAGACGTCAACAGCAGAAATAACCGGCGAATTTTCACGCGCGTTTAGGCGAATTTTCCCGAACATCCCACCGCACACGAGCTCTCAGTCGTACGAACACTGTTCGAATGGGCCACTCTCATCACAGACCACACGGACAGGGAACAGGAAGAACAACACAAGCTTTAAAACAATGTCAAACAGTCTGGTGGCTCGGCACCGCAGCCCGAACCTGAGGGATCTGTGCCCCAGGCCAGGTCCGACGGTCCGCACGCCCATCCCGCGAGAAAAAAAAAAATGTTAGCGTGTCATCGGGAGGCTTACGCTGGGTCTCTGTGGCGGGTGCAGTTTGGGGGCAATGCGGGTGTCCTGCCACAGCCTGTGGGGAGACCCAGCAGTGGAGGGGCAGATTGGGTTCGGGGCTAGACCCTTGACATCCCGGGCTAGAGCCCCGGCATATTGGACCTAACGACGCTGATGGTTACTTTCATTACTCAGTAAAGCAGTTACTAACTCAGTTACTTTTTTGGAAAAGTAACTATAACTAATTACTGTTTTGAAGGAACTTGCCAAACACTGTACAGCAGTCAAACAAAACCAAAATTCCGTCAACTTCTAGTACACTCTAAAGTCAAAACACCACAGGAACAGAAATGTAACACAATATACTGTATGAAATCCTATGCAAATCATGTGAAAAATCATTCATAGGAGAAACAGGCAGGGCATTCAACATTTGAAAGAAAGAACACCAGAAGGAGTGTGAAAAGGAAGACTTACCATGCAGAACACAAAAAGAAAAAGCAGAACAAGAACATTTAAAGTCAGCCATATCAGACCACTGCACTGGATCAAGAAGGCCATAGAGATCAGAAAGCTTGGCACCAACAGCATCAACCGCGACGACGGGGCGTTCCTCCTGTCCCACACCTGGGACACCCTCCTCCAGAGACCACTGGGCGACAGAAGGCGTGGTCAGTCTGATCGACGGGCTGACCACGCCTCCAGGAAGTAGCTGAAATACGACACGTCACCACCTACACCAGTGACTGTCCTGAAGACGACTCACTGACAGCAGCCAAGACACATCGACAAGATAAATACATCAAACACATTGTTTTTTTTTTAAAGAAAACAAAGTCGAGTAGTTTGGTCTGGTTTATAGTAAATGTGAGATACACAATAAACCAAGAACCATCCTGAGCATCTAAAACACATATTTTTGCTTCTAAAATAGTCACGATTCATATTGGTTTCCTTGTGACATGAATAATCCAGATTATTGATGAACCTGATCATCCTGAGCTCTCTGATCAGTGTGAACTCACTTTCTGCTTCAACACCAAACTTTCTCTTTAAAATGACTTTATGACAAAAGCCTGTTGTGAGTGAGGAAACAGTGCCACTTTGTGGACTTCAACTGTAACTACAGGAACAGTCCAGAACCTTCTGGAGCAGATTTTATTAGACACATTTAAAGTGTATGCTTTGATTTTACTTTGTGGACTGTCGTCTGTCATAAAAAAAAGTTAAATAATTTTGAACCAGAACAGGTTTGCAGAGCTGGAGACTGACTTGGCTCCAGTTACACTTTTCAAAACTTATGATCCCAAAAATCAATAACATGCAGGTTAGGGGACGTTTGGTGGTGGTCGGAGGTTGAGGATGCTCCAGGGCTGCTGCTGTTACTGAGTGAGGAGGGAGGTTTAACCATCTCACTGTGAAGTACTCTCTGTGTCTGTGAAAGGTGCTGTACAAATAAACCTTACTTACTTACAAAAACCTACATTTGGTTTGTGACTGAGGATGTCAGGATTATTAAAGTCCATATGACAGAATCTCACATTTTTCTCATTGTGACTTATTTTGGTGTGAGAGTCTTTGAGGTAAATATTGATCATAGTCGAAAAGCACGGCTTTGACTTCCACTGTTATGCAGATGACACTCAGCTGTACTTATCAATGAAACCAGATCAGACTGATCAGATAGAAAGACTTAGTGCCTGTGTGAAGGATATAAAAACCTGGATGAGCCTTAACTACCTACTCCTTAATCCTGATAAACCAGAAGTGATTTTACTCGGCCCTAAACATCTGCGAGGCTCTCTAACTGAGCAGATAATCACACTGGACAATGTCAGTGTAGCCTCCAGCTCGACTGTAAGAAACCTTGGAGTCTTATTTGACCAAGAGCTCTCATTCAAAGCACATATTAGTCAAGCGTGCAAAACTGCCTATTTTCACTTACGAAACATCACCATTAAATTCTGTATAATCCTAACCGTCCACTT
The DNA here is from genome assembly GCA_038363315.1 of Mugilogobius chulae. Lineage (NCBI taxonomy): Eukaryota > Metazoa > Chordata > Actinopteri > Gobiiformes > Gobiidae > Mugilogobius > Mugilogobius chulae. Next base: position 7,661 of record JBBPFD010000298.1, read on the forward strand.
CGCTCTCAAGATGCTGGACTTCTGGTGGTTCCTAGAGTCTCTAAAAGCACAATAGGAGGCAGAGCTTTTAGCTATCAAGCCCCTGGCTATGGAATCAGCTCCCTGCTCATGTCAAAGACGCTGACACAGTCTCTACATTTAAGATTAGGCTCAAACGTTCCTCTTCGGATTAGCTTATGATCAGGTCAGTTAGGAACAGACTCTAAACCCATAGTTCTAGTCAGGCTGCCCTAGGAGCAATTATACTGGGGAAAGTATGTCCTCTCACTTCTGCCTTTCTTGTAAAGAATAATAAACTACAGTTCATCTCTAGTCTGTTCTTTGATTCACTCGTTGTCCCCTGTCCCACTGTCCTCTCGGGGAGACAGGGGACAGGGGAACGCTGCTGTTTCAGTGACGTGGGCTGGACCCTCCCTCCTCCTGGACACTCGTCCCACCTCCCTCTGCAGGATGAGCCTCATTTTCTGTAAAACTGTTGAATGTTTATTGTTTTATTTTCTACCATTCATTATTGCTAAATTAACAATCTTGGGAAGTCTTCAGAGACGACTGTTGTTGTGATTTCAGGCTCATCAAAAATACATTGATTTGACTTTGACTATTTGTTTTTGAGAAAAAGAGCACACACGTGTTTAACTTGACTCTTTATACTCTTCACACTGAGGAACTGTCCAACTTCAATTTTCTGTGGGATCTGCTCTGGTTGTGCCTCAAAAACCTCAAAAACCTCTTTTAACATTCAAGTTACAAACATGACTTCAAATAACATTTTTATAGAATGATTTTATTATTTTATTATTTTTATAGCAACTAATGGCACATACAAAAACCAACAAACCAATAAACCAACCAAACATTAAAAGTTATGATTAATAAAACATGTTACAAAGTACAAACAGTCACATTATTCTCATCCTCATAAAAAGTCATGTATTTGTAAAATAAAAGTGTAATAAATGAAAGTTCATTAATAAAACACAGAATTTCACAAAACACATACGACACTTAAAACACAACACAGCGTTGGTTATAACTGCTGTAAAACACAATTCTAAGAGTTAAATGAGCCAGGAGCCAGTCGCTTCCTTCACATGCTCTCACCGTAAATATTCAGAAAAACTGTTTGTAAATATGGGAATATTTTAAAGGGACTATACCAGAGGCCTGTACTATGAACGTGGCTGAACTTATCCTGGATAAGTTTCTCTAACCCGGGTTAACTAAACCAGACATGAGTCTCTGGATAAACTATCTACTAAACGAGTTCACATCTGGATCTGTTAACCCTGGGTTTTCTCAATGAAGTCGTGTCACAGAGCAGAGGCGGGGTTAACACAAACTGACCAATCAGAACAACCAAGCTGCAGACTTCAAGCAAGAGCAAACGTCATGAAGGGAAATATACGAGTTTTAAAATCTACGAGAAGGAAACGCTGCAGCTTCAAGTGAAGTCTGAGCTTAAGACCAATGACTGAGACAGAAAGTTCATTTAAATATCCTGCATGGATACAACAGCACAAATGTGCAGATATCACAAACATTTAATAGATGGACCACTTATGAGCTGTGTCTTCAGACAAAGTGATGCTTAAAGATCCACAGCCAAATGTGCACAAAGTGCAGTCGTTCATTATTTCTTGAGCGTTTAATAATCATCACACAGATTAAACAGGATTCTTCAGTCTAGTTACTGTCACATATAAGATCTCATGGCTCCTCTTTATAAATAGGCTACATTGCATTGATTCTCTCTCCCCTCTCTTCACAAACGCCTAAGTTCTCGTCTCTGATTGACTAGAGACTCGTCTTTTTTACTTATTCAGGAACTTATCCTGGGTTGGAGCAAGTTATGAGTTTGCTGCATGTTGCCATAGAGATCTGCCCCAATAGAAAGTAAACCAGTTTAGTAGGACCGCCAGACCAGGGTGAACCCAGAACTTAGCTCGTTAAAGCCCAAATCTAGCTTCGTAGTACAGGTCTCTGATTTTTGCATCCTTAAAAATGTAAACAAAAAGACATATTTAATTAAGCTTAGCAATAATGCTAAAAACAACAACAGAAAAAGTTGGATACAAACATGATTTTATTAGACATAGACAGGACTTTGCGAACGAATTTCCACCTGAACAGATACTTTAACAAGATATCAGTGGCAGGGGGAAAGTGTTTTTCAATTATAATGTTGCAAAAAAATCGAGTCCCTTTAATATCACATATTATTGTTAACTTAAGTAAAAAGTAAAAAAAAATATGACACATTTTACCAGCTTCCTCTGCCTCATACAAGAAAAGACTTGACACACATATGGCTTTACTGTAAATACCTAGAGACTGAGACACTTCCCATGTGTCTATCTGGATTCTGCAGAAGAGTTAACATCTCTTTCTCTCTTCAAGACACTTGACTCTCCGCTCCCAACCAGGCTTTTTCCAGTTCTACTCTTTTTCAATCAATATGTCGATGTAGTCTAGAGCTGACATGGGATTTGGCTTCAGCGCGATCTCACCCAGACGGGAAAGTAAACTTGCAGCTTCCTGACGCATCTCTCTCACTTTCATATTGACGTGGTCATATTCCTCTTTTAGCTGTACAATTAAGCCCTCAACAGATTTTTTTTGTTCTGTACCTTTAAGATATTTTTTCTTTTCCTCCTCTGAAGTTTTCGTCTCTGTGACTTCTTTGTACTCCCATCTGTACTTCTGATTGTAATGAACACTCCAGATACATTTGCCAGGACACTCAGTGCAGTTTCCTTTTGAGTCCATGGCCCAGCAGCGTCTTTTCTCTACATCATCCCCTATAGGACACGGGTAATGACAGGTGAAGTGGCACTTTGAGCAGTTGGTGATGAAGTTCCCTGTACCTGAGATATTTATCTGAACAGGCTTCATGACTTTAACAGTAACCTCATAGTCTTTGTTCCTCTCGATCTCAGCCTGGTGCATTTTGAATTGTTCCTCAGTCTGTCTGATCTCTAATCCTTGTTTTATTTTCCTGTGCAGCTCTTCCAAGGTCTTTTGCAGATGTTTTCTCTCTCTCAGAACCTCTTTGGTCAGAGTCAGACTCTTGGGCTCAGTCTTTTTCAGAGCATCAAAGAAGCTCCTCATACTGGTTTTGCCCATGTTCCAGAACATCTCATCAAACCCTCCTTGAGAACCTTTGTTCCCTGCAAACAGTGCAGAGTTGTTGAACTTATAGTGAGCTGGCTTTCCATCATCATCTTTGGGACATGGAACTCCAGCTTTTGTGATGGTCTCCAGAACTGGAGGCAGTTCTCCATCTGCAAAAGTGACCAGAACCCTGATGTTCTCGGCCACATCGTTCCCAAAGATGGAGAGGATTGAGTCAAACACATATTGTTGAGTATCAGTGAGTCGAGCAAGAGCAGACTGAGCTACAAAGCACACAGCATGTATCTCAGTTACACCAAAGTCACTGGAGAAGAGAGTTCTGATGTATTCTGTGGTTTGTCTGTCTCTGTCGATTCCTCGAGTGTCTCCATACCCTGGAGTATCGATGATGGTCAGAGAGTAATCAATCATAAACCTGTCATCATAGTTGATTTTGTAAACTGTCACTTCATACGTCTGACTCTGGGACTGTGATTTCTCCTCTTCCACCACCAGTTTGAACCTGTAGGGGTCAGTCCACTGCACGCCCAGGATGTAGTTGATCATTCCGTTGATGAGGGTGGATTTTCCAGCTCCCCTGGCTCCCAACAACATGATGGTACAGTTTGTTTTTCCTTGCAAATGTTTATCTAAGCCGTAAATGAAACTGGCACATCCAGGGATATTCAAATTATCTTTTTGCAATGGAATCTGCAAGACCTCCAAAGATTCCTCGTCTTTTACTATTTTCTCTAGACATTTGCAGATTTTCTTCAGCTCCTCAGTGATGCGTATGTGGCTCCCAGATGTGGCATGGTGTTTGTGGCCCTTAGATACGGGTTCAGGATCAGTTTTTACCGGCTTGAGTTCAGCGACGGGCCCCAGACCCACGTCAGTGACGGCTCTCACTCTGAAGACGTACTCTGTGTCTGCTCTCAGTCCAGTGACTGTGACTGATCCTGGTTTCTCCTCAGACTGCTGCTGCCACTGTCCATCCTCCTCTCTGAGCTCTCTGTGCTCCAGCCTGTAGCTCGTCACTGCCTCTGCTCCACACGAGGGGGCGCTGAAGAGCAGAGTCACACTGTCCTGGGTCACATCAACCAGACTGACTTTCTCAGGCTTTGAAGGAGGTTCAAAGTTATCATTGACTTCAAATCCGTCTTCATAAATGTAAATAGTAGAGTCTTTATTTTTTTCATCTGTAAAAGCCACTGTAAAGAACTTCACATCCTCGTTATCCTTGTTGGCGTCTGCGAAATCTCCAAACAGCTTTGCTTTGGTCCTGACGGCCTCTCTGATGTCTTTGTGACTGTACCACTGCTGTGTCTTGATGTCTTTGGGTCGAAGGGGTTTGTCTAAGTCTGTGTCCTTTAAGTACTGATCTAAGGCTGAGAGATACGGCTCGTCACTGTCCAAAGATGTGAACACAAAGCAGACTGCATACTTTATGTCACTGACTTTGTCATCCAGGTCCCTTTGAGAGGACAGTTCTGCGTGCTTCATCATATTAGTGAAGGTTTTGAGGAGGCGGATCTCTTTTTCTTTGCAGCTGATCCACTTGTTCAGACACTCACGGCTGAAAGGAGAAGCAGATCTTTTCTTCAGGATTTCTGCAAGTTCAGCCTCTTCTTCTCCTCCACGGATCAGTGGAAGTTTCTGAGCTAAAACCCTCTGAAGTTCCCTTTTAAACTCAGAACATGATTCCGTGAAGGTTTTGATCTTTGTGTCTATCTGAGGAAACTTCTGTAACTCTGGACTGTTCCTCACATCAAGACACTTCATCTCCAGGTCCACCAGGTCTTCCAGAGTCCTCTCCACCTCAGACACCAGCCTCACACTGATCTGTCTCACCAGTTTAGCAGCTCCAGAGTCCAGCGAGGTCAGGGGCAGCAGCCACACTTTTACTGGCACTGCCTTCTCTCCGTTTGGACCCAGAAGTTTGGGCAGATCCTGGTAAACTCTCACTGCATCTTCAAACGTCACTGGGCTCTGACTCAGGTTGAAGTCACTGTGGAATTTGCAGGAGAACTTGTTGACTTTTTCTCTGTCTTTGTCCTCCATTTTCAGAACTCCTTCTCCCTCGATGGAGATAAAGGGGATCTTCTTGATCATGACCTGGAGGTTTCCCTGAATGTCTTGTATTTTTTCAGATTCAGACACTTGTTGGTCGAACACAAAGAAAGCCTGAGCTCCATAGAGGATGGCGGTCACCACATGTGTGGCCAGGCCCTTCTCAAAGACATACGAGTGCTTGATGTTTCCTGTCCCGAGCTGGTTCATGGTCAGCTCTCTGAAGTGTGTGGTGGTTTTGTACTGCAAAGTGACTCTGGCCTGATGTTTTGAGAACTTTCTATCGTTCAGATATTTGGCAGAACCATCGACTCTGACGAGTCCACCTAAGAAACTGGTCTTTAAAGATGCGTCCACTTCCAGAGCCTGGGACTTGTCTGAGATGGAGTCAGACGCCACAATCTCACACTCACTGTTGGGCTTCAGTGTCTCTGTCGTGTCCTGTTGCAGCTTCTCACGATCCCAGAGGGTTATACCTGCAACACAGGACACAATTACTGAAGTTTAATTTACCAATTTCATCTCTCATCATTACAAACAATACTGTCCATAAATTAACCACATTTTCTGCTCACTGTTGGCTCTTCCTCTCATTTATTGCTAGATTGCTTTCAAGTTTGCTCACTCAGACACTTGCCCTAAAGGCTTCCAATGTGCTTTGTTAAATTATGACAATGATTGAAACATGTAGGTCAAAGACAGAGAAGACGAGAACACATTACCCCAGTACCAAAATGATCTTCATTGGCTTTTGTTGAGTCTAGAGTCAAATTTTAAATTCTTCTTCTAACCTATAAAGCTTAAAAGGCCCCTGCTTATATCAAAGATGAAATAATTCCTTATCATCCTAACCGTTCACTTGGTTCTCAGGATGCTGGACTTTTGGTGGTTCCTAGAGTCTCTAAAAGCACAATAGGAGGCAGAGCATTTAGCTATCATCCCTTCTTCACTGTGGTTCTCCTCGAGGTTTCTCTTCCCTTGTTTTTTTTTTTTTTTTTTGAGTTTTTGAGTTTTTCCTTGCCGAGAAGCAGGATCCAAGGACAGAAGGAGAGACTAAGGACAGAAGGAGGGACTAAGGACAGAAGGAGGGTCTAAGGACAGAAGGAGGGACTAAGGACAGAAGGAGGGTCTAAGGACAGAAGGAGGGTCTAAGGACAGAAGGAGGGACTAAGGACAGAAGGAGGGTCTAAGGACAGAAGGAGGGACTAAGGACAGAAGGAGGGTCTAAGGACAGAAGGAGGGACTAAGGACAGAAGGAGGGTCTAAGGACAGAAGGAGGGACTAAGGACAGAAGGAGGGTCTAAGGACAGAAGGAGGGTCTAAGGACAGAAGGAGGGTCTAAGGACAGAAGGAGGGTCTAAGGACAGAAGGAGGGTCTAAGGACAGAAGGAGGGACTAAGGACAGAAGGAGGGACTAAGGACAGAAGGAGAGTCTAAGGACAGAAGGAGGGACTAAGGACAGAAGGAGATGCTATGGACAATTATTAATTTTCTTGTTCACTAATAATCTGCTTTGACATTCTTGATCAATCACTGCTTCTAAATATGTATTGTTTTATTTTTATTTCCTACTATTCATGTTTGCTACATTAATAATCTTGGGAAGTCTTCAGAGACTGTTTTGGGCTATACAATACAAAAATACATTGTTTTGATTTGACATACACATACACACATACCTACACTCACTGACAGACAGACACACATTTCGGAAAAAACGAAAATGACGCGTACGGAAAAACACTCAGTCGAACATGGATCGTTGTTATTTACACAGGTTCAAATGAGACGTAACTGAGGAGAATGGCTTCTAGAGGCCCTGTGTTGATGTGCGCATGTCCAGAAGCTATCCAGTCTTGAGTTTTTCAAATCAAATCAAACTTTATTTATAACGCGCTTTTCATACATACATACATGTAACCCAAAGTGCTTTACATTTAATTAAAAACAATCCCACAGAACAAATTCATACAATAAACAGGGCAAGAAACGCTTGGAGTGGGATTGCCGTGCACACTGCTGGCGCCGCCATCTTGTAGATCTATGCCAGATTGATAAATGATACACTTATCAATCTGTATTTTCAGTCTGTCCTTGTGCACACATTGAGCCGTGCATAAATGGCACAAGGCTCCCCGACAACTGAACATTTGTAAAATAAGTCTAGTGTCTGCTTTACTGTGACAGTACTACTGTACTTACGTTACTTAGTACTTAATTCACATTTCATTTATCACTTTTTTTTTTGCACATTTAGTTTTTTTACTGAAAGAAAAGAAGTCAGCGCAGCCATCAGCTCCCAAGTGTTTTAGTCGAACACCAACACACACCAACACTTCTGTCACTGACCTGGGACCAGTTTGTCTGCTCTGGCGTCGTACAACATCCCCAGATTAAAGGGTCGACCCAGAGCCGGCATCTCCAACGTCTCACTGCTCCCACACGCCATCTGTAATCAGATTAGAATCAGATTATAATCAGACTTCACATCTGTAATCAGATTAGAATCAGATTATATTCAGACTTCACATCTGTAATCAGATCAGAATCAGACTTTACCAATACATCTGTAATCAGATTATAATCAGATTACAATCAGATTATAATCAGACTGTGCATCTGTAATCAGATTAGAATCAGACTTTACATCTTCACATCTGTAATCAGATTATGATCAGACTTTACATCTGTAATCAGATTATAGGAACAAGTGTAGCCAGGGTCTTTTGGGAAGTTTGTCCACTTTCCGATAGAGCCACCAATGACCCGATTCTTTTAATGCTACATGTAGAAAAAGACATGGCAACAGAACTTGCCTTATATTTACAGGATAATGACAATGGAGAGTCAAACCCTAGCATCATATGGGATGCATCTAAAGCGGTTTTAAGGGGGAAAATAATTGCAAGATCTGCCATGCTTAAAAAACAAAAAGCAAAACAATTGTCACAATTGCTGAAGAAATTAAAACTTTTGGAAGAAAGATATTTGATACAGAAAAGTTCTACTATAAGGCAACTGATAAGATGTACTAAACAAGAAATAGGTCAAATATTAGGAGAAGAAGTTGAAAAAAATATAAGGTTATGAAACAAAAGTACTATGATCAGGTCCTAGAGCTTCAAAACTACTGGCATGGCGACTTAGGAAGCAACAAGCTGAAAACTCAATCTATAAAATAAAAGACCCAGAAAACCAAAAAATTTTAACTGATTTAGACAATATCCATAAAGCGTTTGAAAAATATTATAAAACTTTATACAGTCAGCAGAGTTTAGTAGATGAAAATACTACAACACATTTTTTAAATTCATTAGACCTCCCTTCTCTTGGCCAAGATGCAAATAAAAAGTTGATGTCTCCCATAACTCAAATAGAACTAGAGAAAGCTATTTCCAGTATTAATTCTAACAAATCTCCAGGTACTGACGGATTTCCGCCTGAATGGTACAAGAAAATGAAAGGGGAGCTGATACCATTACTGGAAAGAAGAGGGGTGGTACTATCCCACCATCATGGACAGAAGCATTTATATCTGTCATACCCAAAGCTGGGAAAGACAAAACAGACTGTAAATCATATAGACCAATTAGTGTTTTAAATACTGATTATAAATTATACATGACTATTTTAGTTAAGAGAATGGACACACTGATGCCACTGTTAATCGACGAGGATCGAGCTGGATTTTTGAAAAATAGACAGACTCAAGATAACATAAGAAGAACACTACATATTATTGAACATATCAATCACAAAAAAATTACCTCTGTAATTCTCAGCCTCGACGCGGAAAAAGCTTTTGATTCGGTTCAATGGGAGTTTCTTTACTTGGTGATGAAAAGGTTTGGATTCTGCACTGATTTTATATAATGTATTCGAGCCCTTTATTCTTCCCCTTCAGCAAGAATAAAGGTAAACGGTAGCCTTTCTAACTCTATACAACTACAACGTGGATGCAGGCAAGGCTGTCCTGGAAATCCAAATTTATTCAATTTATTTATTGAACCGCTTGCTCAATTAATACGACAGAAAAGTGAGTTGAAGGGTATTCGAATAGGAGAAGAAGAATATAAAGTGTGCTTATATGCAGACGAGGTTTGCCAATTTTAATGGAAATGCTTAAACTGTATGGCTTATATTCTGGCTATGTTTTGAATATTCATAAAACTCAGATTCTAACATTTAACTTTCAACCCAGGCAGGATCTGATGTCAAAATTTAACTTTAATTGGAATTCTGACTGCATGAAATATTTAGGGGTATATCTGCCTAAAGATTTGTCATAATTATATAACAGAAATTATAATCATATTAACCAAGAAATATATAGGGATCTTGATAGTTGGAGTCTTCTCCCCCTTGATATTGGAAGCAGAATAATGGCAATTAAGATGAATATCCTTCCCAAATTACTATACCTTTTCTTATCCCTGCCTGTTCCTGTTCCTGATAAACAATTCAGGGAGTGGAACAAACACATCTCCAGGTTTATTTGGCTTAAAAAAAGACCAAGAGTCAGATTTTGTACTCTACGGCTGCCAAAGGAAAAGGGGGGCAGGCACTACCTTCTCTACAGGAATACTATATATCTGCCCAGTTGAGGCCACTTGTTTGCTGGTGTGACCCATCTTACTGTGCAAAATGGAAAACAATTGAGCTGTCTTTGTCTGACATTGCTAATGAGAATGATCATCATTTGACATCAAGTCAATGGGTCAATTTATCGCTTAGAATTTGGATGTTAGAAGTAAAAAAAATGACAGCTCCAGGAGCAGGTAAAATTTCTCAGGTGGCCAGCCTATGATCCTGACTTTCCCCCTGCTTCTCAAGATGTCAGATTTAGACAGTGGACATTACATGGTCTTACAGCTGTGTGAAAAAAGACTTTTACAGATACCTTCAATTTCGAAATTACATTACAAAAAAGACACAAAGTTATAACATTAAAGGCATTTCATCACTGATTAATATTTTTATTAATGCATATTAATAAAAATATTAATATGCATTAATATTCGAGTCTTAAAAGTTTAATTAGTAAACTATATCACAGTTTGACTTACTTACTTATGACAGACTCTACAACTTACATAAAGCAAAAATGGGAAAGTGAAATGAACATTGTAATCACAGAGGACATGTGGTCAACTATCTGGGAAATACAGTTCACATCTACCAATTCAAACACTTGGAGGGACTTTTGCTGGAAAAATCTAATTCGCTTCTTCATAACTCCAAAACAAAAATCCAAGTTTAGCATGACCTCTGCTCACTGCTAGCGAGAATGTGGGGAGCAATCTGCAGACCACGGACACATTTTTTGGTCTTGCCCATTGATTCAACCTTTCTGGTCGGAGGTGGCAAATATCATTTCTAAAGCATTGGGCTTTAACATCAACTGCTCCTTTACAGTGCTCTACCTGGGATACCTACCGGACAGGATGCCTGCAGACGACTTCTATCTATTCAAATTATGCTGGCCTCAGCTAATTAGTCAATAACAAAAAACTGGCTACAGAAACACCCTCCTACAATAAACACCTTTTTTTCTATAGTAGATGTAGTAGATCTATTAGATTAAATTAATGGAGCGGATGACTTATACCTTGCGACTTCAGGAGGAAATAGGTAGAGGGCGCTGGAGGAAATGGTTGGACTATACGGGAGGTGTCAGTACTTGATTTGGTTGGAGTGGATATGATGCAATTATTAATATTTTGTATGTTTTTTGTGGCTATCTATCCCATGACCTCAAAGGTTTTGTAATGTAAAAAAATGTTATAAATAAAAAGTTCAGGCAGGTTTTAAAATAATATAAATAAACTATAAAAAAGCAGCAACATTTGCAGAGAAAAGATAAAGAAAACAACAATAGGCTGTTAATATTATTAAAATAAAGTAATAAGATATTAACAATAATCATAACCAAAATAGTATAAACCGTGATAATATTAAATATAAAAAAAAACAATATAGTAATATACAAACAATATGAAGTGCATTACAAGATAATGAAAAAGCTAAACACATAAATTTCTTCAGTCTAAGTCTAACTTATAAATTTAAGTATTTACTCACCAAGGAAAGAACACAAAAACAAAAAGCAAACAGTCCTCGTATTCAGGCTAGCCATTACTTGCTAGGATGCTCGACTTAACGTAGGCCATCGCTTTACGTGGATCCACAAAGTCTTTCTCAGTTCCATCGTGAGAGATGCGAAACTTTGCTGGGTGACTCCATAACGGACTCCTGCTCGTCCTCGTAAAAGTTGCTTGACTTCGTTGAAAGCCGATCTCGCGATAATAGGGCGAGGTTTCCCCATCACTTGTTGTAACTGTGCAGTCCGATGTGATCTGTCGATCAAAACATTCCTGTCCAACTTGAACCCCTCCTTGGCTTCGGGCACGTTAAGAATGCGTATATTGGACCGCCGCATCCTTCCTTCCATGTCAATACACTTCTCTCGTAAACTCTTCACCTCCTCCTGGAGTGTCCCGACCGTAGTTTGCAACTCTGTCACATCATCTGAGCATGTTGTCAGGCCTTGCTCCATATCTGTAACTTTCCCTTTCACATAGTCCAGCTCCGTACGGAGCAAACCGATGTTGTTGACGACTTCATTTTTACTAGCCTGAATCTCGCTTCTTACCGTTTCAAATTCTTTGGCCAAAACGTGTCAGTTCTGATCCAATTAACTCCGAGAGGTCACCTTCGATAGAAGCAAGTATACCAGCTTTTATATCGGTCATGGTCTCAGTCTTTTCTGGTTTGCCAGGCGGAGGTGGTTCCTTTTGTTCGGTGTTAGCATTAGCCTTGTTAGCCGTGGATCTGGTTCTTCCCGTGTATGCAAAGTTTGCAAGTTAGTCGCCATAAACTGCTTCAGTCTGATGAAAAATTGAGAAATATTCTTCCACACCTGTTTGGGGTAGTGTTTTGCGCCGTATAAAAAGTTTCAAGATAAAATTAAGCAGAGGTCACAAAAAGGCAACCTACTCCATTGACTGCTCACGAGCGCCCCGTAATTTTATGTTTCTATCACTATTTATAAGCATTAATTAACATTTTATAATAATTAATATTATTATCAATACCTTGTTTTATTATTTTTCTTTACTTTCCCTATGCCCTCTTTTACTAACTATTTACTGATCATTGTTAATCTTGTTGTTACCTGCTGTTCATAAGTATGTGTTCTTATGAACGTGTAATGTTCATAAGATTCTCTGCTCTTCACATTGTTGTGTCACGTTGTGTCTTGTCCCACTGCCCTTGGGGAGTGTATCAGAAGCCAATTAATATGGCTTTAACTGGAGATAGTTGGTGGCCATCCATGCCTTTATCTCCTCCAGACAGGGGTGGAGAGAAGATGACAGGGTCGAGGGTGAGTCCATTTTCAGATCAAGTTGAGTATCATCGGCATAACAGTAAAATGAGAGTTTGTTCTTACGGATGATTCTTCCCAGAGGAAGCATATAAATTATAAAAAGAGCAGGACCAAGGACCGACCCTTGTGGCACTCCACAGGTGACAGAGTTTAGCCTGTCCTATGGCCACATGTTCAGTTCTACCGGAAAGGTAGCACTTAAACCAACTGAGTGTGGCGGCTGAGAGGCCCACCTCATTCTGGAGCCGTTTTAGTAATGTGTAATGGTCCACAGTATCAAAGGCAGCTGATAGATCCAACAGAAGGAGGAGAGATGATGGGCCCTGGTCCAAGGTCATAAGTACATCATCTCATTGGCCAGAAGCTGCAAAGGATGAATGTTAATCCACATTTGATTTTGTGGGTGCTCTCTTTCCTAACAGAGCGAGAGCAAGTGGTGAGATTCAATAACCACTTTAGTTCAGTCAGAACAATCTCAACAGGAAGTCCTCGAGGTTCTGTGATCTCTCCTGTTCTTTTCACATTATACACAAATTACTGTAAAAGTGGCAAACCGGACATACAATATTTTAAATACGCAGATGATACAATATTATTGATGCTATGAGTGTCTCCAAGCAGAGCTGCAGGACTTTTCTGGTTGGTGTAAGGAAAATTACATGGATTCAAATCTTTCTAAGAACAAAGAAATGGTTTTATACTTTGGTCATGCTCCTGTTGACCGTCCATCACTTCAATTAGATGGCCAAGTAATTGAACGGGTGGAGGAGTACAAGTATTTAGGGACACTCATTGATCACAAAATGACATTTAAAAGCAACTCTGATCGAATTTTCAAGAAGTGTCAGCAACATCTGCATTTTCTCTGAAAGCTGAAAAGGCTGCAGGTGAACCGATCGATTCTCCAGTTGTTTTATAACAGCTTTATCTTGTCAGACTCTACTCACATCCTCCATGATCAGTACAGACTGCTCCCATCTGGAAGAAGGTTTGCCTCCCTTGTCTTAAAAACCAAACGGGCAATGTCCTCCTTTGTGCCAACATCCATTAGACTTTTAAATAAGCAATGATTTTACTAATCATCTTTGGTTTGATTTCTTTGTCTTAACTTTTATTGCTTTATTTTAATATTTTTAATTGTATTTGTATGTTTTTAGGTGTGTTTGACCTGTCTGGGTTGCGTGTTTGTGAGTGTCAGACAAGACAGTCAAGTGAAGTTCCCTAATGGGAAAAAATAAAGTATTCGAATTGAATTGAATTACATCATTAACCCTTTGGGCGCCAAGGTTTTTTCAGTGGAATTGCCGTTTTTACTATCCAACTGTCAAAAGGCTGTGGCTTAAATACAGTATACTTTAAGATAGAGCTCTACTATGAATTGGAAAAGTGTTAGGTATTATTCAAAGATTATAAATATGGTCATATATATTATATCCATCCATCCATTTTCTTCCGCTTTATCCGGGGTCGGGTCGCGGGGGCAGCAGTTTGAGCAAGGATGCCCAGACTTCTCTGTCCACACACACCTCTTCCGGGAGGTTCCCGAGGCGTTCCAGGACACTCGAGAGACATAGTCCCTCCAGCGTGTCCTGGGTATTCCTCTTGGCCTCCTCCCAGTGAGACATGCCCGGAACACCTCACCAGGGAGGCTTTGTCCAGGAGGCATCCGGTACAGATGCCCGAGCCACCTCAGCCAAGAGTATCTGGCTGCAGACCTGCATGAGGAGTGCCCTGCCTCGCAGACCTGTACCAGGAGTCCCCTCGTCACGTGACCTGTGCAAGCTTGGCCCGCATTATGTGACTTGTATCCAGGCTTACTTTTTATCGATCAAGTTCCACTTTTTATGTAGGCCTACTATTTTTTTATTTTTTTTTTTTCACGAGTGTCTGTCTGCAGACCTCCATCAGGAGGCACCTCTACCGAGAGGAAGTAAGCAAAACAAACCTCATTTTGAGATGTTTAAAATTGCAGCCAGCCAAGACTTTTTCACTTTTGCATCGATCAAGTATCAGTTTCGATGAGAACAGATAACTTTCACAGCTGGAAACAAAAGTAATAAATTGACCTGTCAAATCACTGCAGACGCTGCACCGATCCGCCTCAATCTCACGCTCCATCCTTCCCTCACAGTGAACAAGACCCCGAGATACTTGAACTCCTCCACTTGAGGCAGGACTCTCCACCCACTTGGAGAGGGCAAGGCACCTTTTTCCGGTCGAGAACCATGGCCTCAGATTTAGAGGAGCTGATCTTCATCCCAGCCGCTTCACACTCGGCTGCAAACCGTCCCAGTGCCTGTTGCAGGTCCTGGTTTGATGAAGCCATCAGAGCAACATCATCTGCAAACAGCAGAGATGAAATCCTGTGGTCACCAAACCGGACACCCTCTGGTCCCTGACTGCGTCTAGAAATTCTGTCCATAAAACAATGAACAGAACCGGTGACAAAGGGCAGCCCTGGCGGAGTCCAACATGCACTGGGAACAGGTCTGACTTACACAGCTCCTGCTCCGGTCGTACAGAGACCGAACCGCCCTGAGCAAAGGGCCCCGGACCCCAGACTCTCGGAGCACTCCCCACAGGACACCACGAGGGACACGGTCGAAAGCCTTCTCCAAATCCACAAAGCATATGTGGACTGATTGGGCAAACTCCCACGAACCCTCGAGCACCCGATGGAGAGTGTAGAGCTGGTCGAGTGTTCCACGGCCGGGACGAAAACCACACTGCTCCTCCTGAATCCGAGGTTCGACTATCGGTCGAAGTCTCCTCTCTAGTACCCTGGAGTAGACCTTACCGGGGAGGCTGAGGAGTGTGATCCCTCTGTAATTGGAACACACCCTCCGGTCCCCTTCTTAAACAGAGGGACCACCCCGGTCTGCCAATCCAGAGGTACTGTCCCAGTTCGCCACGCGATGTTGCAGAGACGTGTCAGCCAAGACAGTCTCACAACATCCAGAGACTTGAGATACTCAGGACGGATCTCATCCACACCCGGAGCCTTGCCACCGAGGAGCTTATTGACAACCCCAGTGACCCCAGCCTGGGCGATGGGTGAGCCTCCCCCGAGTCCTCAGTCTCTGCTTCCTCATCAGAAGACGTGGCGGTGGGATTGAGGAGACCCTCAAAGTATTCCTTCCACCGTCCAACAACATCCCCAGTTGACGTCACAGCTCTCCACCTGCACTGTAAACAGTGTTGGTGAAGCACTGCTTCCCTCTCCTGAGGCGTCGGACGGTTTGCCAGAATTTCTTTGAGGCCGACCGATAGTTCTCCTCCATGGCCTCCCCGAACCTCTCCCAGTCCCGAGTTTTTGCCTCTGCGACCGCACGAGCTGCGGTACGCTTGGCCTGCAAATACCTGTCACTTCCTCAGGAGTACTACAAGCCAACAAGGCTTTGTAGCACTCCTTCTTCAGCCTGACGGCATCCCTTACTTCCGGTGTCCACCACCGGGTTCGGGGATTGCCGCCACGACAGGCACCTGAGACCTTGCGACCACAGCTCTGAGCGGCCGCATTGACAATGGAGGCTGAGAACATGGTCCATTCAGACTCAATGTCCCCAGTCTCCCCCGGGAGCTGGGAGAAGCTCTCCCGGAGGTGTGAGTTGAATGCCTGCTGACAGAGGACTCGGCAAGACGTTCCCAACAGACCCTCATGATACGTGTGGGTCTGCCAAGTCTGTCCGGCTTCCTTCTCTGCCAGCGGATCCAACTCACCACCAGGTGATGATAGGTTGACAGCTCCGCCCCTCTCTTAACCCGAGTGTCCAAAACACGCGGCTGAAGGTCAGATGACACAACGACAAAGTCGATCATTGACCTCCGGCCTAGGGTGTCCTGGTGCCACGTGCACTGATGGACACCCTTGTGCTGGAACATGGTGTTTGTTATGGACAAACTGTAGCTAGTGTAACCCAGGTGACAAATCCTGGGCCGTTTATCATTTCCTCTCTCTTAGATGTATTTTACGTTGCCCACGGGGTATTTAGAATGACGTAATCACGCACGCCGGCTTAGCCAATCAGCGCTCTAGTTATTGACGCTGCACTTCCTATCTGCGCTTATCAAGCCGCGGAGTTTCAGCTGCGTTAGGTTCCGTGGGGACGCTAGCGGAGAGCTGAGCTGCAGGTCGGTTTTGCGCTGTTTTCACTTGTTTAACATTCATGATTTCGCTTGATACTTACTGTTTGATTAACTCATAGGAGCCGTCGCCTACCGTGTCCATACCCGATTGAAAGGGCTTGTATGCGCGGCGCTAAACGTGGAATCGGCCAGATTCCCGTTGCTGTGATCGATGGCGCGCTAAGGAGCAGGCCTAGAGCCTGAGGAACTGATGCAAGGAGAGACCTTACCTGCCAAGCCGGTAGGGGGCTCCTGGAGCTCAGAGAAACTCTCACCCCACACACTCTCACGAACTGACACTCACACACGTTGACCTCATGAACTTTTCCAACGAACTCTTGTCTAAGAACCACTAAACAACTTGGATTTTGACTCTCATCATAACCTGGACGTGGATGGAAAGAACTGTGGGTGGGGTGATATTATTGCTGTGGAACTGTTCTATCTTTTGTATAGATTGTGAAGTTTAACCAGAATAACATTGCACTGCCGAAATAGCACTGCTGAAAATATTGTTATTTATGAACCTTTACATTATTGAGTGAACAATGAAATATTGAAACGAAGAGTTTTGATTGAGATTTATATGGCCATTCACTTGTACTGTTACATGGTATTTTGGGGTAAATGTTTGTTGTTTTGTATGTCTATTTTCAATATATGGTACAAACCAAAAGCAACCATTTTGTGTCTGTCCCCTCTCTCCTAGAGCCGATACCTTGTCTTCTGACAACTAGCCTATCGCTTATTACAATTGTATATTACATTGTTATAACTTACACATTGACAACTTAAGTATTTATCCAATACTGCTAAGTTATTACTTACTCTGGGAACCACTGTCCTACATGTGTTTTGACACAGGAAAAGTTTGTTTTGGGACAGTCCGCGGTGTTGTTTGTCCTGCCAAGAGGAGCGCTCAAAGCGGCTGCGGTGGGATAATCGCACCCATTCTCACTCTCACTCCCACTCAGAGGTTACGCTAGACTTTTTTTATGCCGGTCACTTTGACCGGCAAGATCAGGAAATTCCGGTCAATTAGGAGAAGAACCGGTCACATATTATTGCCTTATGCAAACAACTGCACATGAATTTTGGCAGTAACCTCCCCTATAGTCTCTATGTAAAGCTAAAATTGGTGATTGTTAATGAAGTGTCTTTAACTTTTACTTATCATATTGACGAGACACGCTTTTATTCGCGCCTGTCTGCGGACTGAAGCAAGTAACGCGTGAGCCCCCGTGTGTTTGAGACCGGAGCCCAGGACAACGCACGTGCTGGACCTGGGTCAAGCCAGCGTCAATCCCCATATGTGTCTGAGACGAAAGCCCTGAGCGCATCGGGACCGGCGTGCATCCCACTTTTAAACCAGAGATTTCTAAGTTCAGCGCGAGGTTTTTGTGACGTGCTTCATGTGTAAAGTGTTATACCTGTTTGTTTACAGCAGCAACTCGTCTGTTTCGCTGACGCTGATCAGCAAATCTTCAAGAGAGACGGGCGCCTTTCCCCGTTTGCCTCTTTCTCTTTTTTTTTCTCCACCTCATAACGCACTTTCATTGCACGCACCTATTCTCTTCACTTGACATATTAAGTATTAATATTAATATTAATGTATTCACACGCGAGTAAACATTTTGTCTCGAGTTGAGAAGAAAAAAAGCACGATCTACGCAGCACGAGCACGCGCTCGTTTCTCTGAGCACCTGTCAATCATCTGCAGCAGCGCAGGATCACGGTGCCAGGATCACGTGTATCAGCGCCAGGATCACGTGTATCAGCGCCAGGGTCACGTGTATCAGCGCCAGGATCACGTGTGTCAGCGCCAGGATCACGTGTGTCAGCGCCAGGATCACGTGTATCAGCGCCAGGATCACGTGTATCAGCGCCAGGATCACGTGTATCAGTGCCAGGAACACGTGTATCAGCGCCAGGATCATGTGTATCAGCGCCAGGATCACGTGTATCAGCGCCAGGATCACGTGTATCAGCGCCAGGATCACGTGTATCAGCGCCAGGATCACGTGTATCAGCGCCAGGATCACGTGTATCAGCGCCAGGATCACGTGTATCAGCGCCAGGATCACGTGTATCAGCGCCAGGATCACGTGTATCAGCGCCAGGATCACGTGTATCAGCGCCAGGATCACGTGTATCAGCGCCAGGATCACGTGTATCAGCGCGAGCCTTTCTATAGTTTCTGAACCCGAGAAGCGTCCGGACTGACCGCAGAACAAACTAATGTGGAATTATCTTTAAATAGTCTACAGTTATTCATGTATTATTCCTCATTTTTCTTTGACTTTTATTTTTTCCGCCTATTATTTCTGCCGGTCAAGCTGACCGGGGACGTCTATTTTTTCCAGTCAATGGCACATTTTACCGGCCAAAGACCGGCAGGTGCCGGCTAACGTAACCTCTGCTCCCACTCTCATCGTCTGAGAACGTAATCGTCTTCCTCACAACGTGAATCTGCCAGTATCAGGCTCAAAGCCTCCGCTCTAGTGAACGTGTTCGCCAGATTCACATCGCAGAAAGTCAGAAAGCAGTGAGACGAGGCGGTCTCTCTTCGACTTGGTTCACTCACTTCTCACTTAAAAAAGCAGCGTCTTTCTCAGTTCTGGGATAGTCCTGGGATAGAAGAATAATCCAGGTACGTTTTTTGCGTAGCAGTGTAGAATGTGCATAAAATGCGTACCTGTAAGTTATCGATCACGCTCCTGTTGTCGTCGGGTGTGACGATGGGATGATTCATAGAACTGCTGAGCAGGCCGGGGCACTGGTGAATGTCCCCGGATAGCAAAAGGCAGATGGCAATAATGAATGCGAGGCTTTGTTGTGGTTTTAAGGTTGTTTTGTTGTGCATTGATGCACGACTAAAGAGTTGCGGATAAATGAAGGTAGCAGCCAGCGTGTGTTTTCCAAAACCTACATGTTTGTTTACTTGATCCCTCGTCAGCCCACACACACCTAAAGCCCGCCCCAGGTGAGGCCACGCCCCCAGGACATGTCCTGTCTCCTGGTGGCTCTATAGGTTTGCATGGAGAAACTGTCTTACTCTTCACAGGCCTGTTTCAATGGAAATCCACACAATTCATCTAAAAGTCTAAAAATTACACATTTCAGCTCTTCTGAAAAGAAACAAACACTAAAGTTTGTAAAATCCCACTTTTCTAGAGGATTTTCAGAGTTTCAATGGGACAAAATGGCTCCAACAGAACAAGAGACAAAACTACAAACTGCTTCTGCACAAAAACTACAAAATCATCCAAGAGTTTGAACATGTCCAAACAAATGTAGTTTACTATAATTTTACAGATGCAGTAAAAGGCTCTAACAGAACATAAGGACAGCACATGTGTAAATGACAAGACTCTGGGTTTGGCAAATTGTGAGTTGATTTTTTAAAAATATGACTCGATCTAAGTGTAGCCCAGGTGAAAAATTCAGATTTATGCCATCAGTTGTTCTCATTTTCCCTCTCTGCTGTATCTCATGTGATTTCCCTGCACCCGATCACATGACCTAGTGCGGTCAATCAGGGCACAATATTACCCGGTATCACCATTCAGTCTGCAGGTGCGAGGCTAGTGTGAGGAGCCTGTGGTTTAAAGTGCTCATTTGGCCTTGTTTTGCTATAACAACGCTTCAACTTTATTAAACTCATTGTTCAATCATAGGTGCCCACCACCAGGCCTTTAGTGTGTCGGGAATGAGATCCGATTCTGAGCTATTACGGGGAAATGGTGAGTTTGTTTGTTGCACAAACGTTAGCCTAGCCGGCCGCATTCATTTTCAATGGGTGGTTAGCATTGGGTTTTAAACACCCGTTTTCTCCAATGTTTTACATTTAAATGTTTTGATATTTTTGTCAAGTGTTTATTGGACTTGTGTAAAGATGTACAGCCTAATTAGAAGCCTCTTAAAAGCCTCTGTTTAGTTGTTTTGTAGTGATGATGAATTGAAGTGAACAGTGCTTTGAGTTCTGTGTATGGAGGTTCTTCTGTGCCATTTTTACTATTGCCTTTCTGTGTATTAATAATGATATGCACTTATTTATAAATACTTATTGCACTTTAAATTGATGTTTTTGATAATAGTAATTTATTAACAATACGGCTAGTATTATTAATTGCAATTTGAAGATTTTAGAATTTAGATATTAATTGTGTGCACACTGTTAAATAATGAAATGACTGAGCCCGTGGTCCTGTGTTTATTCAGGCCAGGTTCTCATTCTTGATGGCGAGCTATGGAATCAGCCTTGAGCCCAAATCGGAAGACTGCTCTCTACAACTGAACTGCACCTGACCTGGTCGGGCCGGGTAGGCGGCTCACAGTAGCCTTTTTCCTCTTTGCCTCGCACCTCACTTGTTCGGTTTACAATACAACATCCTGCCTCAGCCTTAAATGGACTTTTCGTAATTTTGGATCGCGCCTATGAACTGAACTGTAGGGGGTTCTGGGCAAATTAACTTTACTAGCCGGATCGTGCAATATCATTGTGAACTTGATAAAATCTTGCATATCTTTGAATTGTTTTTGTTTGTGAATGGCCATACAATTTGTGTTTTCTGTGTCCTGTTTGTCCACAAAATCTTTAATATACCTATATTATCACTTATTTAAAAGCAAAATATTTGCCTCTGTCTACTCTCTCTTTGTGAGTCGTTTCTAGCTTTCTGGTCCTAGCCCAACAATCTACTATTGCTATTGTCATAGTTAACATCCGTGTTACATAAGGTTTGTAACGAGAAATAA
The DNA here is from genome assembly GCA_038363315.1 of Mugilogobius chulae. NCBI lineage: Eukaryota > Metazoa > Chordata > Actinopteri > Gobiiformes > Gobiidae > Mugilogobius > Mugilogobius chulae. The sequence goes on from JBBPFD010000298.1 coordinate 29,112, forward strand.
TTGAAATATCTCCAAAACTGTAGCAATGGTCGACAATTTAAAATAGAAAAAAATAAATGGACTAAAACTCCCCATGGACACAAAGTTAAAGGAGACCTTTTATGTCTTTTCACCATGTTTTAACAATGTTCTCTCTCTCAACATTAGTTTAGCCAAAGTTGTATTTAATTTGATTCATGTTTTAAAAGTCTTGTATTGTCTTGCAGCTAATGCTCGAGAGCTCAGAAAATCCCTGTTGTCACCTACCACCTATCCCTGCCCATTTCTGCCCACTTGTGATTAGTCAGAATAATCAGATTCCAAGTGCAACATGTGGGTTCAAAATGTCGTTTTGACACATTTCTCTGCTCCAAAATATCTAGTTCAAGACTCACTGCTTATTAAAGTGAAGTTTTACAATGAAGACGTGGGTTTATCAATTCTGTAGGTTTGAACAGGAAGTCAATGGAACTGTTTCTATTTCCAGGCAATTTTAGATTGTTTTTACGTTTTACAATGAACAAAATGTAAATGAATGATCTACACATGTTCTAGTTTAGGTCTCCTTCAAGCACCAGGGTCATGTGACCTGAGCAGAAAGTACTGCAGTGTGTCTGAAGAACCATAATGGGTCAATATAAAGTCATTGAACAGATCAGGGAAGAGAGGGAAAGTCAAGAAAGGAGTGAGAACATGAGAGTCTTTCATACCAAATATGATGTGACCTAAAACTAATCTATTTTTAATTTTGCTTTTTGTAAAATATCTATAAAGAATGTCTGATCAATATTTCTTTGGTCCAGCTTATAAGACTTAATGCATGACCTGACCAAAGTAAAAAGAAGAAAGAAAGTAACAGACATGTAAAGAGTTGAACAGATGAGGAAATGTCAGAGGACAGGAGGAGGGAGAGAGAGAGTCTTTGTACTCACCTCAGAAGTAACAGGTTTGTGTGTGTCTGGGAGGGAAGAGTCTGTAGTTTTATACAACTCTGAACAGGAAAGACGCCTTATTCAGCACTAAGTTGGTAAACTGGGCAGGGCTGATGTTGCCCCTCCTGCGCCTGAGAGGAACATGTAACCTCAACTGCAGCGTTTATTCTGCAGTTCCCAGGGGCAGACTGGGGCTAATAAACAGCCCTGGACTCTAGTCAGCCTCAGCTCAATCCATTATGTAGCACAAAATTTAAAATGTTAGAGATCTGTTTTTTCCACATAAAATACAGCAAATAGCAATTCTGGATCAATTATTTAGTTTTGTAGTTTTGTATGGCACTGGAACCAAATTTTAGCATAAATCGTGTCTCTGGACAGAGGGTTTAGAGCAGTGGTTCTCAAAGTGGGGTCCGGGGACCCCTGGGGGTCCCTGGACCATGTGTAGGGGGTCCCCCAATTTTTTTTGAAACATTGGTAATTTTTTTAATATAACAATTTCTTATGATTTACCATCCTAAACATAGAATTTTGGATTGAAATGATAGATAGCTTTGAATAGAAACAAGTAAACCAGTAAAATGACCATAGGAAATTAACTATTTACTGAATTTGGATATATAGCTTAGTTTTAATTTCCGAATTTTAATGTGATACCAGAGCGAAAGTGATAGGGGGTCCTTGGAAGATTTTTGAGCCGATAAGGGGTCCCTGGTCTGAAAAAGTTTGAGAACCCCTGGTTTAGAGGACCCTCCTCCAAGACATTTTTAAGAAAACAGGTGGAATTTCCTGTAATTTGGTGACTTTTAGACTTTTTTTTTCTACACATTCATAGCCCCATAATTAAACTATCGCAGGGGTTAGGTTCCAAAAATAACCGTGTAAAAGTCACCTAGCGTCAAAACGCACAGCTGATCTGTGATTTGGTTGTGATTGGTGCAACTGACTAGACACACCTGAACCTGATTACCTCTGAAGAGAAGCTCCAATGGCAGCCCTTGCCAGGACTTCCCCATCGGGGAAGCTTAAAGTGAAGCTCACCCCCTAAACTCCACCCACAAACACATTTCAAACACAGCAAACTCATGGAAAAGCTTTGGGAGAAGGGCAAAGGAGGGGCTGAGAGAGGAGAGCAGCAGTGTGATTGGACTGACAGCAGGTGTCTGTGATTAGTGCTTCATTTTGAGTAGAAAATACACACTGAGGTCACAGAGAACCTGGAGCTGACATGAGAGACACAGCCAGTTTGTGACTATTTTGACCTGAAACCTGCTAATTTGCTCAATTGCACTAAAAGTACCAAACAATGACTCAGAACAGTAGACAATGCTATTTAAACACCATATACATAGTTTAACAACCAAAAAAACTTATTTAGGGTTTAGCTTCTCTCTAAATCAGCCTTAAAGAGGGACAGTGCTGTGCACGTTCACCTGCTCTGCTTTTGGCACGTTGCCTGTCCCGCTGTGCTCCACAACCAACCGCAGTTTGAGAGAAAAGCTGCTTACAGTCTATAGCAGTGCTTCTCAACCTTTTTCAGTCGCGACCCCCTAAATAACAACTATAGCCATTCGCGACCCCCAAACGCAAAATGTAGGCTACCTGCAAAGTGATAAAGTAGTTTTTATTCTCTTATTTGATTTGAATTTGAAGACATAAGTATAGATAAGTTCATCTTGTTGGTCAGCAATAGGAATAAACACCTATCACAGTATTTGAAGCTGTCAAACCTTGTTAAAGATCTTAATGTTACATTTTTCACATGATCTGGGGACCCCAGAAATCATTTCGCGACCCCCATGGGGGTCCGACCCCCAGGTTGAGAACCACTGGTCTATAGGACCGCGCACTGGAAAAAAAAAAAAGCAAAATTGCACACACAAAAAATCCGCGAAACAGAGAGCCTCATTATATACAGTATTTATTGTATAAGCTGCTGTCCTCCTGTGAGGTCTTCGTGCCGCTGCGCTGTCCCTGTCCTTGTGCTCGCGGGCCATGGCTGTTCCGAAACAGAGCAATGTGCACAGACAGAAGTGTGCACAGAGAAAAGCTCACGGCCCGGTTCGACAGATCCCGTTTGGTGCAGTCCGTCCTCGGCGCGCCTCTTTCTGGTTCAGCTCTGAACCACCTAAGCCACTCCCCCTTGTCTGAGCCCCGGTGTGATCCGAGCCCTTCCTCCGACAGCTTGCTATTTTAGACATTGCATCCTATGGTTGGAATAGCGGCATTAACAGAAATTTCAAAGCACTTGTGTCTTTGGACATTTTTCCCCTTTTTTTTTTTTTGTCGGAGTGGCCGTACATTTTGTTCTCTCTCTCTTTTCTCTTTTTTTTCCATCCTGCTTTGGACACAGATTGTCCAAAGCAGGATGGAATGGCAGTGTTTATAAAGCATTGCTCAAGCTTAAAACTCATGAGATAAACCAGGGAGAGACTCTGAGATAAAAAAAAAAAAAAACCAGGAGAGACTCATCAGATAAACCAGGAGAGACTCATGAGATAAACCAGGAGAGACTCAAATCAGATAAACAGAGAGACTCACCAGATAACCAGAGAAGAGACCAGGAGAGACTCATGAGCGTTACAACCAGGAGAGATAAACCAGGAAAACTCACAATAAACCAGAGAGACTTGAGATAACTTCCAGATAAACCAGGAGAGGACCACCAGAGAAACCAGGGAGAGACTCATTCAGATAAAAACAGAGAGACTCACCATAAACCAGGAGAGACTCATCAGATAAACCAGAGATACCAGATTTAAACCAGGAGAGACTCCAGAGATAAACCAGGAGAGACTCAAGAAAACCAGGAGAGACTCACAGATAAAAGAAGAACTCATGAGATAAACCAGGAGAGAACTCCAAGAGCTTCACACATAAAGACCTTATAAAGTCTTTAATATCCAAGGTCCTGACTTCAACTGAAGCAGCAGCATCTAAATCAGATAAACCCCCGAGGGCTTTGGGACAAGACACAACATGTGAAGAGCAACGAACAGATAATAATGTTCATACATACGTACATGGTAATTAAACAGACAATCAATCTGTCATGAATCAATCAATCAAATGCTTGTTTTTTCACCTCACAAGTTCCTTGTAGCTATAACGAAATTCTCAAGAAATTGAATGACACAAGATGGAAGTAAAGGGTCAGAGTAGGACAGGCTTCTCACTGGTTTTAACTCCTTTCCACTGGCTCCCTGCGAGTTTTAGAATTGATTTTAAGATTTTAAAAATCACTTTTAAAGCTCGTTTAGGTCTTGTTCCAAAGTCAAAGGAGATCGAACATTTTCTGTTCAGGCTTCTCGCCTTTGGAATGATCTGCCTGAGAAATAAGGCTGCACCATCAGTGACATCTTTGAAATGACTTCTTAAAACTCACTTTTAACTTTCAACATCCTATCGTATTCTACTGTTATTCAACTGCTGTATTGCCTATTTGTTGTTCATCTGTCTGTTGTCTCTCTGTCTTCTGAGAGACTTGGCTAGAAAGGCCCCGGCTACCGGGGCCTTTCTATGTGAGTTTGCATGTTCTCCCCGTGTCTGCGTAGTTTCCTCCGGTCTCCGGTTTCCTCCTACAACTCAAAACATGTCCATTAATGCCTCCCCTGACCCTTCCCCCAGGGCCCCTGCAAAAAAGAGATTCTGAATCTCAGTGGGACCCCCGGTAAATAAAGGTCAATTAAATTAAATTAAAATTGTGCGCCCTGCTGTCTGGTCTTCCTGAAAAGACTATTTCACCCTGGAGAGACTCAGACAACAAAAGTGTGTTTAGAGATTCTTTATGAGTACATAACTTTGGCGGTCAGACCCAGCAGAAGACATGACGATGATTAGCACGGCCAGATTAAGTTCGATTAGATCTGAATAATTCCTCTCCCCAGGGCTGCACCCACTGGGGTGGATAACTACAGAGGAGGAATAAACTAGGGCGAAGTCGGGTCCATTCATAGCTCTTGTCCTTGAGTGTCGCTCATCTTTCGCTTGGCTTGTCCTCAGGCTGTCGCAGAACCTGGGACTGACAAGTGGTGGGGGGCCTCCAGGAATGCTCACAGCACAACGGCACCTCGCCTGCAAAAATGCAAAAACAGTAGCATATTCAGCCCAAAAATTTCCACCCACTTCTTTAAAATTGTTGAAACGCCATGAAATATAATAAACCAAAAGTAAATGGGAGCGCCACTGCGTAATAAAAAATAATGTTCCCAAGTACAACGCGACCGTTTGAATATAGCTGTCTGAAAACACAGACTCTTTGCTTATTATTTTGTCCATGCCCACCGTCTATAAAATGTTAGATATTACGATGTACTAATGACTTCTTTCGGGCATCGCAGGATTTTCCATCTTGGAAGACGATTATCACCGGCATTAAAAATTCCCATAATATGAAATTAGAATACCCTTGTTCCATTAGAACCACAAGCACAAAAGCCAAGTAGAAACTAAATAATTTGCAAGGTGGCAAGATTGCTACTTCATAAGAAGCATAGCACATTCAGTCAAAAAATCTCATTCTCATTAAATCAGTTAATCTGAGATCTACGACTAAATAATCACATAAGGCCTATAATAAATAACAGTTGTGCACCCTTACCCTCAGTCACATCCATAATACTCACTTTCATACTAGGCTCGATTATTTGCACGAAATTGGTATTGAAAAATAATGATTACCATCCAGCACCCTAATTCGTTGCAGTGTTTAAATAACTCAACATTATTCTCACTAATAGAAACTGAGAAAAGAAATGATGAAGGTGTCAGATTGGAGTTCCTCACAAGCAAAAAATATTTGCAAAATTGTACTGTCTAAAAACTTTATAAAGCAGTGCTCTGAATCATTTTGTAGCTTTATTCATATTCATGCTTGACCCCTCACTAGGACACAATCAGCAGAAGTAAAATACCGTTAGATGGGATAACATAACAGCCCCAGGCTTCATAAACATGGCTGATTTCCTCTGTGCGTCCCTCCGCTAATGAGAATACTTATATCTTCCCTTCCGTCGTACCATTGCCAAATCTTCCCACAATTTCGCCCCGCAAGCTCCCGCACTCCATCTGCAACCTGCCGGGCTACCGAATACCAACCACACACCTGCCCGTGAAGGAGCAAACACCAAACTATGTTAATGCATGTTCTTTCTAAACCACACTGACAAACACCAGAATACCTACTTTCTTCACAATATAAAATTCAAAGAGCTTGCAAAAACAAATACTGTATGAGGAACACGAGATAACATACTCTACTTCGAAACTAATGAGTCCCATTATATATTAATTAAGAAACCCTCCCATCTATTACCAAAATAAACTAAAAAAAAACCGTTGCCTTCGTTATCCCATCGAAATCAACGCGAGAGACATATAATATAGACACACGTACCAAAAACCCCCACGATACCTTATTATTCAAGGAGATAAGAATTACTATGTATAAAAATTCCTAAGAAGCCCGATTGAACCAGGCATGTTGAAGGTAAGAGAAATCACAACTTCCTATAGCGATACCTATGCGGGCACGCTGCCTGAAAATGACATGACTCCTATGCCACAAGTGAAGCAATTGGCTTGCTTTAAAGATATCACACTTCAGAGTTCTAAATGGGACTCCACCTATTTCAGAAACCAGTGACTTGAAGCCACTTGGGACCCAGGACCAAGTGCTGGAAAGTACTGTGACCCAAGGACAGTGTAGATGTGACAGGCGACAAAGCTGTAGTTGACCCAGAACAGGCTATAGATATGTGACCCAGGACAGGCTATCAGATGTGACCCTAGAGACAACAGGCAAACTAATGTCTATTGTCGATGTGTGCGTAAACCTACCCAGGCAAACTATGTCTATATTAAGAACATGAAAATTATCCACTTTCAGTGGAGCGAGGCATTTCCCTGCTGATTATTCAAATTGTATGTCAGTATTCGCTGATCTTCTTAGACAGAGTACATTAGTGCTTTATAGAGTACATTGAGAGATACCTCACTTCGAGGAAGGCTGTAAAACTATTGACGAGAAAAAGGTTGGGTAGCCTTTGGGGATCTTTTCCAGACGGCATAACCTGTTGGTGTATGGTCTGAATGGCAACCCCGAAGTAAGGAGATCAAATTCTATGTGTTCGAGTTTCGCTCTACAATTTTGTTCATGAACGCCGACGCACATATTAAGGTTGAAGCGATACAGTTTTTGTTTTTGCTTTTCCAGTTCATTGTTTCTTGTTTATTCTCATCTTTATTTCATTTCAAGTAGTCTCAAAATTGCCTTGTCCAGTCAAGTCCCTAGTTTAGCGTCCCAAGACAAATGCAAACTTTTCTACTGAGTACCGAAGCTTGTAATTAAATTGCTGCTTAAACTGTAGGCTTTTGTGTTTTGTTTGTGTGAAAAATAGTAACTTATTAGCTTTGTTCCAAAGCTTGTTGTAATCGTGAGTCACCCAAATGACCCCCCATATTTCCAATATCGCTTGGCCCCCCACCTTTCTTTCATAATCAAAAGTTCTCTTGAGTACTAAACTTAAAAACTGGTAAAACAAAGGTGTGCCAGGTTTATTGCCTTAAATACTAACATCAATAAGAGTCTAGACAATTTTGCCGTATGCTTATACTGCGATGGACAAATGCATTTCAATTCAGTATGCCTAAGTAAAACACGATGCAGTCCCTATGAATCTCCTAACTAGTGAAATGTCGCTAGGCTTTGCCTTTGGGAACGCTGATGACCAATCATTGCCGTCATTTACAGCAGTCGCTTTCACTCCGTGCACTGCCCCCACACCAACAGCGCTTTCACTTTCATTTAATCTAACAATAACTTGCGGACCACGCGATACTTTTAAGAGATGACTGATCGTTCAAATTACACATAATTGTACTTTAAAGGAACTAAAACATATTTACTATCCGTGATATATTGAGAGGTCTTTTTATAAGTAGGATTGTATTTAACCCTATCAGATCGACAATATGGTCTAACCCAATGTTTAAACAATGCACTAATACATGTTAGGAGTAGTGATAGCTATGCAAGTTAATCAGAATCGTATTCTATCAATGGCATTTTTTTCATCTAATGATAATGAAACCCCCCACATACACAACTCTAAACGTTCTTGTCAATACACACACTCAATACTTTCCTGTGCAATAACCAAGCAAGAATTTATGCCGATAAAAGCTCTTCACCACGTCTTGCGTCTATAAATAGCTAACTTTTACCAAGCAAAGAGACATCAAGCAGTACAGGTGTGGTTTCTAAAAATAAACTACGCACCATTATTTTAGAGCAATTGATCTGCGAAAAATGGGCTTGGTAACAGTTTTGAACATTTAATGCGTCCACTTAATTTTAAGCTTTTCAATTATAACAAATGTAGAATACAGACAATGGGGAGTTTATTGATGGAGAAAACGAGAATTTTTAAGACTTAGACTCCCAGCTGAAGAACAACAATAAAAGATACCATCCTAAACAGTGCATTATCAATTCTTACAATATATCACTTTGATAGTATAACTGGAGATGGGAAAAAAAGCTAGTAAGTGAGTCATTGGCATTAATGACTACCAAATGTGCTTAAAACATATACGATTATCTTAGGTCCGCGCGCCCTTATAAATGTTATTCTTTGTCAGAAGCAGAAGGCAAATCTAATTATAGCCTCCATGGTAAAACTTTTAATATTAAATATTAAAAACTGTATTTTTTTATTCATGTGAATATATCAACTAAGTGCGATTTGACAAATAGTTGGTTGTGGCTTTCGCCAAACTTCTCCACACAGAAAAGCCTCATCGATCAATCATCGCCTATACTCAATTGGGTATGATATCAAATATCAGAGCTCATGGGCTATGCGTAAAGCTTTTTTCCTATGCGTTTGTCCCACATAGGCGAAAGTGTAGAGCTGAATAGTTTGTTCCGCGCAGGGCAAAGGTTGGGCCGGAGTTTCAACGCTCCCATCTTGAAGACGGTGTGATGCTCAACCATCAGGTGACGTACAACCCACATTAATAGATTAAACTCTTCTACATTTGAGCAGAGTTGACCTCCACCAGGCTACACTAACTGCATGCATTACACATAAAATAATGTATATTTCAAAATACATATACATACGTCATTGCCTTAAATGAGTCCTGCACCTGAGAACAACTCTCTGCAGTCATTGGTTCTCTATCGTCTTTTATGACATCATTTAGCTCTACATTAATGGCAGTGGCATTGAATCAAAGGCCTATTTGAGGCAGGAAATACTAAATGCAAACAATTTTCTCTATTGATATCCACCACCCAAATCTATAATCATCATAATTAGGTATGGAATTAGCATCGATAGCGCACTAAACAATAGCTATTTGGGGGTATCGGTTTCTCTTTATTAAAATTGCCTGGTAGTGAGAACTTCCCTATATTAGCCGAAGATTGCACAGTAGCACACTAATTCCACACCGTGAAGTCACAATCTATTTTGCCACTGATTTGTTCACATTTAATGACACATTGAGCTGGATTAAAATATGGACAAAGACGCGTATACCTCTGCCGTCGACTCGCTCCCTCCTGGCAGCAGTGCAGGTGCTCTTGGTGGAAAGCCCCCGAGGCACCGGCTGTCTTTCATGTGGAAGAGACTGATGGCCACTGTACCCCGATCGAGGTGCATTCAAGATATCACTACGAAGAAGCTATGGCATATGACAAAGCAGCCTCAAATAAAGTAGTTTCTCAATACTCTTGAAGGACTTCATTGTGTTGCACCTAGTCCACCTTGCACGCAGTCATGCCTCCAATATGGAGCTCTACTGTGGTCATTACGTTAAAGTTACTGAGTGTCAAGTAATCACAAGAATTTAGTAATCATGCCTCGCGATCTTTTTTTCCAACACTGAATACATAATAACGGAATCAGCCAAAAAACGATATTAACTAAAACAGGAAATAAGATTACAGGCCCATAAATTTGGGATTTACATTATGGAGCTTATTATTTTTGATGCCAATAATTCATTCAATTTAACTTAAACTCATCAATTAAAAATAATAACTACTCTTTCTTCCATTTAGGACGGTTACGTCATTGACATTAACATAAAAATCAATAAAATCAAACATTTGCTTCACTGAAGAACTCATATTCACTGACAAAGCGATCCAAACAGTATGACAACAGTCTACAGTAGTAAAAAAATTATCTTGTTGAGGATTGGTCTGACGCGGGGGGCGGATCTACTAGCTTTTAAGACAACCGGATGATCCACAACCCAGTGTTGAGGAGGAACTCGATTGACAATAACTAGTTAGTAATAGTTGTTCCCATTCGAGTAACCTAAGTAGGGTGTAACTCGATCGTACTATTAAATGTTACCAGATGGCTATTATACGCAACCAGTATTCTATTGGGAAAATGACACTCAGGAGCAAAAAACAACCCACTAAAATACCTGGGTCATTGCTAAGTCTGAGATCGCAATCTGATTAGCATGTTTTGAGAACAACTCTACTATGTTTGTAGTCAGGGTGATGTGGGACATATGCAGCATTTCTAAAATTAAGTCATGGCTAAGCATATCGAAAGAGTAGAAAGGAACAGGCTGTGGTATAGGCTGTGTTTTGAGTGACATGGGTAAACATGCGTTCTGAGCATACAGATATTAGTGGAGTGAGGGAGCGCTACGAACAGTTCTTCACACGTCACTAGGAAGTTTACCCAGCTATCATGCTCAAACTGTCTACAAGTCAACACAATTAAATGAAACGAACAGAAATAGAATCGTGATTAAATAGAAGAAAAAGGCACAATACAATCATTTCAGTAATACATTTTTCCTGTTCTGTAACTAAGTATAAACAGTATTACAAAGAAAACGTTCTTGGGCGGAACAAGCTTGGAAGTAGCCTAGTGCTGCAATCTGTCTTAGTGACTTAGGTTTATAAGAGCTTTTTTTTTATATTCAGATAAATACTAGTTTGACCAAATCCTGAGAAATGCATTCTAATATTAAAATGAACATCAAACAAATTCAGCTCTTCAAAACCTTGTATGCTTATGTAAGAATTAAGGAAATGAATAACCAGGAGTCCCTGTTTTTTTTCCCTTTTACCAGTGATTCTATTTCAAAGTTCATGCCCTTATACAATGTCAACCTCAGCATAAAAAGTATCAGAAACAACCTTTGATTTTAAATTGTACCAGCGAATAAGTTATTCAGGTATGTCACATATCTTGCAAACTAAAATACATTCTCTAATTACATTAAACCCTTGCTGTG